>PVIH01031166.1:0-11197 GCA_004025045.1 Sigmodon hispidus | reverse complement strand
AAAAAAAAAAAAAAAAAGAGGGGCCAACTGGGCACCAGATTGTCTCCATTCTTAGCTACAGAGAGTTGCTATTGATGTTGTTGGCTGTGATGGTGGTGTGAGTGTGTTTTTGTGTCTCTGTTTTTGTGTTTGTTTAATTCAAATCTGTGCTGAATGAAAGTGAGGCAGATACTCCAAAATAAAGATTCCCGGTGTTGAAAGAGAAGCAGTTTCAGGGACTTCATGCAGTACTGATGAGAGATTTCCATCTGCTGTTGCCCTGGCAGTCATTCATTTCTAATTCTATTCCTCTTACAGGTGTAGGGTGTTTGAAATTTCTTTTTAGGAGATAAGTTTCAAGCTTTGACTCTTGCAGACCTGATAAACACCACTTTTCTTAGCAAAACCTGGTGAATCTCATGCTTAAGGGAAGACAAGGTCTCTCTTTAGGATATAGCACACCTCTGATCTCAGAGCTCCAGCTAATTTTCTCAGCATGAGATCACTTTTATAAATGATAATAGAATCATCGTAGAGATGTAATTTTATTCTTCTAAAGCCCACTGGGTAACCTGACTATGGCATCATTGAAGTAGTGAAAGTTCTTGCAAGTAACACTCAGTAGAAGAAATTAGGTTCTGATTGTGTCATCTGCAAGGAAATATTAGGCCCCGTCTCTTATCTCTCGCCTCCTTGTTTCCCAGCTGCCATAGGTAAGTATTTATTCCAGTGGGTCCTGCCCACCATGATGGTCTATATCTTCATAAGCATTAATTTAGAACAGACTGACACACCTATGAAACCATAAGACAATATAAACCTTTAGTCCTTTAAATATGTTCATCCCAAGGACTTTATCACAGCTGCAGAAAGCGAATAATGGTAACAGATACACATATGTTTTCCATATAGACTATACCTCTGTCCATGCATTTTGTCTATTATTTTCTTCAATTAATTAATATAAATTGTCTGATGGTGATGTAAAGCTCAGAAAATCTTTCCATTTGAAAAATTTCAGTAGAAATAACTAATTTTCTACATGGAAGATATGCAATGTAATTCCCAGAGAACTACTAATCCCCATCACAGGACTTGGGATAGATCAGAGTAAGGATAAACCTTAAGTCATATGCAAATCTACAAGGCTGAAAACAAGTTGTAAACAACAATAAAAGGAACCATACTCTTGATTTTGATTGACACTATAAATGTGAGCACCAAACCCACATGAGAAGTTTGCAGCAAGATTTGACAGCAACTGTGAAATTCATTCCTCAGCTTTGTTCTCATGCTTCCTTAATAATAATAACATTATAGTGTAGATTGACTGTATTATAATGGAAGTCAAATCTCCTCAATGAAGAAATATTCTCACATCCCATGGTTCACAATACTTCTGGGAAAGAATTAAAAACTAATCACATAATCTCTTCTATAATTTATTCTTTACAATCCTTAAAGTGTAACATGACTAACAATGTAAATAGAAGTATAATAATGATTATAATGTTTGCTTGTTTCCCTACTCTCTTCAATGTTTCTTTTAGTGTGATAAAAGCAGCCACTTTGAAGTAAATAGTGAAATTTGAACTCTATTATGCCTGCTCTACCTAGAAGATTCTCAGAAGAAAGTGATGAAATGTTTTTAAAAAATGAACTATTTTATCACCAATATTTTGGATGCCTGCCAAAAATCAACTATTGACTCTGCAACAAAACAGTGAAAGAGAATTCAGAGTCTATGTTATGTGAAAGTATTGTTATAATTTGCAAATTAAATCCTGGAGTCTGGGTTTGCTATTTTTAAGTAGTATACTTCATGTGATTTTTATACAATGGCATAGCACAAATCCTAATTGGTCTTAATAATAAAAACCCAGAGCCAGATATTGAGGTAAATGTTGAAAGATCAGAGAGACAAAGGAGCCAGTCACTAGAGAGACTTCTTATGTCTATGGAATCTTCAGGCTTACAGGGGGGGAGATCCTGTTTTTATGAATCCTCAGACTGAATGACTGAGATCCTATCTCTACCTACCTTCTATCTCTGTCTCCACCTTCCTACTACTGGGATTAAAGGTGTGAGCCATCATTGCCTAGCTTTGTTTCTCTTTGAGAGAAATTCAATCCGGAGTAGCCCAGGGTGGCCTTGAACACCTGATCTTTCTGCTTCCTCCTCCCAATTGTTGGGATTAAAGAAAGGTGTGTGACACCATTGCTTGTCCTTGATGGTTAGCTAGTGGCTAGCCCTGCCCTCTGATCTTCAGGCAAGCTTTATTTGTTAGAGCACAAAGAAAATATGGACTTATTCCACAGTGATGGCATTTATCATAAATGCCATAGTGATATATATATATGTATATACATATGTATACACATATATATGTGTGTGTGTGCATGCGCACGTGTGTGTGTTGTGTGTGTGTATAAAATTCATGTATGTCTGGCCTTATAGTTTAAAAATATTTTTATATTTTATAGGTTAAAAAGTAAAAGAATGGATGGAGTGATGGCACTGTGGTTAAATTCACTTGTTCTTGCAGAAGACCTAAGTTTGGGTCCCAGACAAACCAGAGCCTTTCATAACTCTAGTGGTATACAGATACTCATGCAAGCAAAATATTCACATATATATAATATTTAAAAGAAAAGTACTTCTGTAATAAGAGTTAATTTTTCTAAAAGTGAATGGCATAAATTGCACACATTTATATAAAACGATCTTATTGTAATTTTGGTAAGAAATAAATGTATCACAAATCTGATATCCACTTAAAACTGTTATTTTTTTTATTAAAAATTCTCTGACATTATCCACACTGGTGCAAAGCAACTCTAATTAAAATCTGTGGGTTGCACTCAGAAAGACAGGAAACTCAGAGAGTGGGCCTTGGTGCGAAGAAGAAACATTTCAGTAGGAGAAATTGTAGAGAGTGGAGGGCTGAGGATGGTGCCGAGCACATGAAATGAGTTCAAGCTAAGAGAAATGGTGGCATTAGATATCTGTACTGTTAGAAATGAATTGACAATATTGATATTCATTTTTTAGTAAAATTTTAAGCAAGAAATGAAATAAAATAATAACCATATAGAAATCTTTCCTTCCATAGAAACAGGAACTAGTCTAATTTATGTGACTTTTTTACAATCTGGTGTCAGTAAATCACGTTTATTAAGATTCAATGAGTGTACACTATGAGTTCAGCAATCAGCCAAGTATCTTAATAAAGTCAGCATCTGTAGTCAGTAAATATATAGTTCTGACCACAAAAGAGCTTTGTCCCTGGGGGCTCCTTGTTGTGCTTGACTGGACAATGTGAGCCACTATATGGAAGTATATATGGGAAATGGCCCATAGCTGGTGAGAATCACCTCATGACTGAACCACTCTCATTATCGCACAACATTGGGTCACTGTACCAGCAGCACAGGACCAAGGTGAAGCATGACAGAAAAGAGCCACTGAGTTGCATGCATGTCTGACCTACATAAGAAATGAATCTCGGATTATGAGTTAGTATGATTTTTGATCATTGAATACTCTAACACATTCTAGTATATGCTGATGTTCTGTTGTAATTTTGCTATATGGAAATTAAAACCTTCCTTTTTAATTAGACAGAAAAAAGGAAGTGTGGTGGAATGTTCTCTGTATGCTGAAAATAAAGGAAATGATTTGGCCTATGTGGGGCACCGTAGAAGTGAGTGGAGAATCAGAGAACAGACAGGTAGAAGGAGGGTGGAGTTAGTTAGTCGCTATCTGAACCCCAAAGAAGAATCATGTGAAAGATACAGGTGAGTTGCGGGCTGGGCCACGTGGCAGACAAATTAATGGAAATGGTTTGAATTAAGATGAAAGAGTTAGCTAGTAATGTGCTTAAGACATGGGCCAAACAGTATGAAGTAAAAAAAAAAAAAAAGAAAAGAAAAGAAAACATTTGTTCATTTAGTTATTTATGACTACTAAGAAATTTCAATCCTGATAAAATTTTTAATGAGGCAGATAGGAAACAGAAAGGACTTAGGAAGGAAAAATAAATTTCCTGACTAGGATTTGCCTGATTTATAATTCTAAACCTTTCCTAATCATTATCAACCTTTTATCAAACCACGAATGTTCTGCCACATTCATATAACTTTCAATTGATCCTATAGAAGAAGAAAAGAATGAGAATATAGCTCAATGGCAGAGCATTTTCTTAGCATGTGTAGAGACTCGGGTTTCATCTCCAACAGTTACTCTGTGAACAAAAAAAAAAGGCAATCATTTATGCCTGCTTTGAAGACCCATTTACTGTGAGTTTAGAGTGCTTTGAGAAAAGGCAGTAATTACAGAACATAATACAGTAGTCCCTTTCTGTATCTGTTTCTGTTTCACAGCAGTAAACACGCAGGAGAGTTACAGAGGAATGAAAAGGCCTTACGAGGAAGTACAGGTCCTGGGAGGAAACATAACTGAAGGTGAAACACCAGACTATCTCAAAGAAAAAGAGAAAAGTGAAAATTAAGCCAAGTTATAGCAAATTACTGACAGGTGGGTTCTGAGTGTTTTGTGAAGTTCAGGAGCTGAAGGTACAGAATTCTAATGACACTTCTGAGGCAAGCAGGGGGTCAGGAAAGAGTCTTAAACCCATGGAGAGCAATGGTTAAGGATTTGAAATAAAAACCAAATTATACACCGATGTATGCTTTTAAACCACTACCACAAATGCTGGAGTTGTTTCCATCCTTTTTATACAGGTATCCAAACAGTAACTGAAGAAAAAAAAATGTCATTATTCTATCCTCAAACATTTTACTGTTTTGAAAGATAATATACCTCTTGTCCAAAGATAGTTTCAATGTACTACTTACCACTTTTTGTCATTCACACAAATAAAAGCATGGCAAATTTAGCACATGCTATTTGTTTTGACTTTTAATCTGATTTTATAAAATATTTGTATATGAAATTCTCATAAAATACAATAAATGAAAAAAGCCACATTTGATTTTCTTACAACTAACTGAATGAAAATAATACCTAATCTAGGACACTTGAGTTGGATCCTGAAATTTCATTAGCTACCTGAGAGTTCGGTGACCACCACCAGAAGCAGAAACTGGTACTTAGCACTATCCTGATCATAGCAGGGTGCTGGCAACTTTGAGCCTCACAAAATGTAAGCATGTAGGTGCATGTCTGAAGTCTAGTACTCAAAAGGCAGAAGAAGGACGATAAGTTCAAGGGTAACTTGGAGCATAGAGTGATGTCTTGTTTTATCATCATCATTGTCATCATGTCAAGGAATGTCTGAATATGCAATAACAACACAAGTATCTTAATGATAAACAATGCTGTATTATTGGATTTAAGGCCTGCTCAACAGGACAGAAACCATACGTGGTTTCTGTAAAACTAGCTAAGATCTATGGATAGAAAAATCATAGATGTTAGAAGAAAGCCTGTTCCTACTATTTTTTTATGTTGTAAGAATATTCAAGTGCTTCTGAATATTTATTTATCAGTGTCACCATAGATGTGCAGATGTTACACTAAGGAAAATGAAACAAAAACCAACAAGCAAGTAAGTAAACCCAACTTATTCTTGGATAAGTTAGACAAAGGGAAAGTTCAAACTCTGAATTCTTCCCTCTTCCCTCTGTATCTTCCATTTGTCTGTATTATATAGATATTTTCTTATTCATAGTTTGTCTGTTGTATGCTTCTCAGCTATCTGTTTCTGTCTTAGTTACTTTTACATTGTTATGAAAAGAAAGCATGATCAAGGCAACTTATATAAAAAATATTTGACGTTCACAGTTTCAGAGTGCAGTAGAATCCATGACCGTGGTGTGGATCTTGGCAGAAGCAGGAGTGGTGATAGAGCAGTAGCTGAGAGATTATATGTTGAGAAAACAGTAAGGCCAATGAAAAAAGCCAAATGGAATGGCCTGGAATTTGGAAACCTCAAAGTTCACCTGTAGTGAGACACTTCCTCCAACAAGACAATACCTCTTTTTCCTTCCCAAACAATTCTGCTGACTGGCAACCAAACATTCAAATATATGAGTCATCTATGGAAACCATTCTCACTCAAATGCAGTTTCTATTCTGTCCTGTAAGGATACCTATGTCATAATCTGTTGAATCCCTCCATCTCTTATGATCAAGGAACTTTACTCTGTCTTTATGGAAGAACACAAAAAATATGCTGTGAAAAGAAGTGAAGGTCCTTACAAAACTCTTTTACAGAGTTCTACAAGGGAAGAAGGTACTTTACTGAACCAAACAGACCTAAAAGGGCATTCAATACTATAAACAGATGTTATCAACATTTATCTTCATGTAGCTTCCAACATTTATGGGATTTTTAAATTTTTTTGTATATGATTGCTTTCAACCTGTTGGCTACTTTTATCAAATGATCACCACAACACACATATCTACACATAAATACATGCCTTATTCTAGTCAGGGGCGTAAAAGAGTAAATAATGTCTACACATAAATACATGCCTCATCCTAGTCAGGGGCATGAAGAGTAAATATCCCAAGATTGAAACTAGACACTTGACTTGAGTCATAGAAGCTGATTATAAGGGAAATGCAAAGCACAGCACATTTGGTTAAGTTGCTTTCATGAAGGCAGATTTGACTTAAGTAGGGAGAGTACACAGTAAGATAACAAGTCAAGTGCACAGTCTGGAGTGGTCTCAATTGTCAATCAAAGTTCAGCAAAAGTTTATTCGTTTTGATGAGATACTTGCAGAAGAATATATCACCACATATAGATCACTGTAGCTCTCATTTTTGCAGCAGACAGAGACTACTACAGAGTGATGACTACACCTGGTCACTATGCAGGAGAAAAATTACTCTGGAATTCTTATCCTAAAATGTAATATATTTCCAACATACAAGGTCTGGGAACATTGAGAAAGAGAAGACAGAAAATTTTTTTAGAGCTATAGGATTAGGATGACCTGCTATAAAATCATGTGTTCTGGATATGACAGCGATCTTAAACCCACAAACTCTCAACAGTATAGTTGGCTATAAAACCCTGTACAAGACCAGACTTATAAACATTCCAGCATAGACAAGAGAAGTGCTAACAAGACCCTATCATTTTTAAGAGAACTCTGGCCATTGTATAACTACTGAGGGACAGAGAAACAGTTTTCCTGGGACTAGTTCCCAGGCAGACTATGTCCAAATTGTGAATCTTACACCTATGTACATACAGACAAGATTGACTGGACTCAGTACATACACACACACACACACACACACACACACACACACACACACACACACACACACACACACGACCTAACCTAATGATGAGATTAGTAGAATGGGTCATGGGACACATGGTGAAAACTGTGCTCTACAGTCTCAAAAGCTGAATCTGGACACACGGTGGGTTAGTGAAACTGTGACAAAACATCAGGAAAACATCTGGCAATAATGTCTTAGTGAGGGTCCTTGGTTGGCAATATTTTTGCATGTTATCATACATACTGCCAGGAGATATCACCAAAGCTGTGTACCTGTCTGGAGGAGGATTACAGCAGCTCTGCATCTCATATCTCCAGCTCCCCACACAATTTCTAGTTCTTGGCTTTAATCTTTGCCTTGTATCTATCCTAAACAACTAAATGTAGACCAGTAAGGTCTAGTTCCATGAATCTTCCTTGTTAGTCTTTGAAATACAGGGTGCTCTTGAGGGCCTTCCAAGCTCAATAGAGGTTGTCTGGGGAAGGTTATGAGAATGAGGACGGGGCTTCTTGATTCAGGTTTTGTCCTATAGAATCACTGCCCATGCGTTTTGACAGCTCAGATGTCGGGTATATTCCAGTGGGAAAACCCCATAGAGAATATATGGACTCTTCCAGGACTAGAAGTTATTTCTTGGGTAACACTCCGAACTTGGCTATCATATATACATATATACATATATATGTATACATATATACATATATATATATTTGTATAAGAAAGTGATACAAAACATGATTTGAAGCAATGTGGCATTGCAATGCTCACCTATACTCTTCTAGGCTACAAAAATTTGGGTGTTTCTCTAGGTGTTCATGCAGCAATGCATTTGCTGTTTTCTAAGCTGAGCTACAAACAACAGGGCACTAATCAATTTCCTTTGAAAGTTAATAAGTTATTTTTCTGTGGGAGCAAAGGCAAGTTTCCTGAAGCCAGTATGTTTGAGGTGAAATGAAAATCTAATCATCTGGAGGATCATCATGCTTCTTACCCACCAGGTACTTTAGAGAAAGGCCAGCTGTTAAATTGGGAACACTAACCCACATTATGACTCTAAATGTAAGTTTATGGATGATTTAGAATTTTCTTTAACAATGATAAATCCCTAAATACTTAATTACAGTGAAATAGTTCATTGGTAATCACCATGAAGAATGACATGAAACACAATTAGATAAAACATTTTGATTCATATAGAGTTGTGGGATTGTTTGACGTAAAAGTTCCAGCATTGTTCAGATGGCAACCAACACTAGCATACCTATTTTTATTGAGGAGGAGGTGAAAATGCAAAGTTCAATGTCATACAGACACAGATGACATTATTTTGTTTAGACTTCTAAAGGTCACTTTATATAGTACTGGAGATAAAAAGCCATTTTGAAGTGCAGGCACTTGGGATTGCTGTAATCACAGTAAATTGAAAAGTGGTCAGAAGAAAGACACAAAGCATCTTCATTTTGTGCCAGTCCAAATGGTACTCCTCCAATGGCATTTGTTAATTTTTTATATGTGCATTGATCAAATATCCATCATTTGACCCTGTTTTCTCCACGAAGATAATAGTATCATCTTTGTCCACATCAAGGCCAAGAAAATGCACACTGGGCAAATCACAGGTAGAGGAGACAGCTGAATTTTGAAGTCTCAGCTACTTGCTATCTTGTAAGCAGTGCACTGACAGGATACTAAAAATCATAGATAGATAGACTGAGCGTGTAGATCCAATTGCTTCCTGCCTATTTTGGGTCTAAAGAGGATGGATGCATGGTCCTACGGACTCTTCTGAACTAGGATGTACATATTCCCCAAATCAAACACTTAGGAGTGTGGAAAATGGATCCTCTTCTGAAATGATATGTGGGCAACCACATGTGAGTGTTCTCTTCTCCTGACGCCTCTAATGCATTCAGTATGTTATTTTCATCCTAAAATAGAGATATCACCAAACCTTCAAAGCCTCCCATAGAAATTTAGTAAATTATAATAAAAAAATGAAGAAAAAATACTTGTTTGGAAAATGTTTTCCTTAGGACAATGCTTTGTAAACTATTACACAGAGATCAAACCACAGTGCATCGACTCTTGTTCGAATCATTTGTGGTGTGTGTGTGTGTGTGTGTGTGTGTGTGTGTGTGTGTGTAATTTTGCTATGAAATCATTCACAAAACATTATAGGAATTCAACATTTACACCAATTTCCAACAGAATTTTCAGAAAAACACTGTTTTTACAACATTAAAGGATCTAGTTGAGGTGGGTTGCAGCTCTACCCTGTCAAAATGCAGCTAAAATAAAATCAAAGAACAGGAACTCCAAGACAGACAGGGTATGGCTGTGTACATTTATGTTTCACTTCTTTTCTTTTTATATATTTTCTGACTCTTTCTGAAAGAAGAGAGGAGTTGATTAGATAAAGAGATTAAAGATCTCACAAAGTCTGAAGGATTTGCTATGTTTCTCTGTCTTGTTTCTGATGACACTTTATATATGTCTTGATTTTAAACTTGAAGCCAATTTCTTCAAACCTAGATATTTATAAATTAATTTTCTGAGGTAATCATGTGCCAAATTAATTTTCAAACCAGAAGTGGAAGGCAATGAAATAAAATTTTTTAAAAGGAGTTTATGTTAAAGAGTAATTTTGTGGTTACTTAAGTTATTAAGTGCACCGTTTAAAAGTTTATTGTGTGATAATTTCATACATGTATACAATGCATTGTGCTCATACACATCACCTTCATTTTTTCTCAGCAACTCATCCTGGACACCCCAGTATGATCGCCTCTTAATTTCATGTCATATCTATTTGTTTACCTACCAATTCTAATGCTTCCACCTACCTGAACATGGACATCTTACCAGTGGAAACAATCTCAAAGAAAAATGGCATTACCTCCTCAGGAGCCGCCAGCCAGTTCATTTAACAGGCTTCATTTTCCTCTCTCCTTCTTCCCTGACTTTCCTTCTTCTAAACTAATACAGTATTTTTTCTGCAGGATCAAACAGTAACAAATTCAGCAATCACAGAACTGCCAACCCAACAGAGCCTTTGACTTTGGTCTCCGTTGGAGAATTTAAACCAAGGATCATAAGACTTTTTGGCATTATAGTGTTTTGAATGATTTGGCTGATTCCTATTCTGTGGGATTGTCACACACTCAATAACCTTGATTCTCAGAGCCTAATCTCCACTCAGTTCTCTGAGACAGGGAGCAGAAGCAAGATCCTTACAATTATTTCCCACTAGACAGGACACACAGTCAGGAAAGGAGCCTTTCAAATAGTCACATTTGAGACCTTCAGGGAAAGGAGCGTCCAAGCTCTATAACTTTGTGATTACCAGAGAACTGCCTTTGTTTTGTGTGTATATAAAAGATAAACATCTTACAGCATAAGAGAGAGAATAAAAGGGTAAAGCAAGGGAGGATTACAAAGAGAGCAGAAGGAACTTAGAGGAATAAAGTGACATGGACGAATGATTCCTGTGTGAAGATTCATTCCAATACCCTCAGATAAGTATATTTCCTCACTCGTTAGTAGAGCCTTCCTCTGACCCTGAGAAAAAAATCCTTCAGGCTGGTTCTTGAGTGTTTACATTACACTTTGTTGTGAAATATTATCTTAAAATGTGTTATATTTGTTTATGCTGCAGAATATTCGTTTAATGATATAAAGACATGTTGCATTTGTTTCACTCTCTAACGCTATATTACTTTGCCTGGTCTAAACCTTTGATTGGTCAAATAAGAACTGAATGACCAAGAGCGAGGCAGGAGAAAGAAAGGCAAGGTTGCCAGGCAGAGAGAATGGGAGGAGAAATATAAGCTTGAGAGAAAAGAGCAAAGAGGGACAAGTGGAAAAGGATAAGGAGAGGAGGACACTGGGGCCAGGCATCCAGCCTCCCAGCCACCCAGCTATACAAGCACCCAGCCACCCAGCCACCCAGCCA
>PVIH01031165.1:0-11198 GCA_004025045.1 Sigmodon hispidus | reverse complement strand
AACAATTATGAAAGAGAACAAAGTTAGAAAATATTGCGTTCTAATTTCAAAAATATTACAAATTAAAAACTAAAGATAGTATATAATTAGAAAACAGATTGGCATATGTTTTAGTAGAAATGAACTGAAATCCTCAAAATACACCATTATATTTATGATCAACTAACTAGTCTTTAGTACAGATGTATAATGAGTGCATTAGAGGGAGATTTCCTTTTGACAGATGGTTCTGTGGTATTATAATGGCATACGTAAAGAATGAATTTACATTACTGAAAAAATACTCAAAAGTATTAAAATCAATTGTATAACTAAAATTTACCCTATCCATATTTAAGAGTTAACACTTAAAACTTTTAGAATAAAATTTTTGACTGTGGTATTAAGCAAATTATTAAATACAATATCAGAAGTATGGTTGATATAAAAGAAAATATTGACAAATTAAATTTTAAGTAAATATAAAGCTATTGAGTTGTATAAAAAATATTCATATGAAGTAAAATAAGATGGAGAAAGATAAATGTATGTTTTCTCTCATATGTGAAATCTACATTCAATCTGTGTGTGTGTGTGTGTGTGTGTGTGCGTGTGTGTAGGTCATAAAACTGGAAAGAGGATCATCATTTGGAAGAAATTGAGGAGAAAAGTAGAGACTAAGAAAAACAATATGGCACGAAAGCTGAAGTGGGGTCTATTGGGGGAAAGGAGGGAATCAAAGAAATAGGCAGTGGGTGTTAGAGAACACAAAGACAAAAGTTAATTAGAATATAATATAGTATTACAATATGTATGAAAATTTCATAGTGAAATGCATTAAGTGTGAAAAAAGATAAAATTAGAGCTATCCTATGAACCAGCCTTAACACTTCTGAATACACACCCAAAGGACTCTTAAATTCTACCACAAAGATATCAGCACATCATATTTATTGATTCATATACATACTAGCTAAGAAATAAAGTAGCCTAAATGTCTATCAATATATACACAACGGAATTTTATTCAGGTATCAAAAAATAAAATTATGGTATTTTAAAGAAAATGAGTAGAAATGTAAATCATCAAGTTAAATAGGTCAGACTAGGAAAGAAAAATGTTGCATGTTTTATGTTATATGTAAATTATATGTAAATTTCTATACATATGATACATATAACCCATATATATAATAGGAGTTAATCTAACTTCTATTAACTGTTGAAAGAATAAGCAATATGCTTATCCAGTGGAATACTATTCATTTTTTCTAAATGGAAAGATGACCAATAGATTCTACATGAATAAATTTCAAAAAATAATGCTAAGTGAAGAAATAAAGAAGTGAAATATTGAATATTATTTGATTTTCTTTATATGAGTATATATAAAAGAGGAATTTATAATTACAGAAACATCCCTGGGCCTGTATTTGGGTGTGGGTGTTTCCAACACATGGCCATAAAACCTTTTTGAAGTGATAGAAATGTTGTAAACTGCTTTGTGGAGGCAGATGAACAGCACTAAAAAGTATTATAATTCATAGAAATGTATGATTTGACTGAATAAATTATATGTAATATACATCACACAACAAGGAAGATCTAAAATGTCACATGAAAAACCTAGATTTCTCTGTGGTACAACTCCTAACTCCATTAAAGTTTATGAAGAAATATCACACATCTAAACTAAAAATTTCAAAAAAAGAGAATAAATGATAGCACAATAAATAAATAAACACAAAATTGAAAGATAAGCTGTAGAAGGGAGTAGTAAATAAATTACTAAACAAAACAATCCTGAAGCCTAGGTAATTAGAAAAAGAAATAACTGGTTATCATATTTTTTAAATATAAGACCTTAATAAAAACTAATAAGTGGGTACTGAAATGATGATGTGATTAAATCATGAAGGTAAGCTCTTTTTTATAGATAAGTCAGTAGCAAATTCACAGCTGGGTGAGTTCTTCAAAGACTGGAAGTTAATAAGTTACTGGACACATAACCCTGAAGTACACATATTGCCTATGATTCTTCGTTTACAATTTTTGCATCTTAGATAACACAAACAAAGGAACTTTACTACATTCTTCGTACATAATGTTCTACTTTATCCAGGAACCAGAATAATGAGTGCCAAGTAATTATAGACTGACATTTTTGAAACCATGAACAAAAATAACTGTGCTTGTTAACCTTGTCAACATGATTAGGAGATAGGAGGAAACAAATCTCTGAGTATGGTGATATATATTTAATAAAAAGTCTGGAATATTAGAGGACAAAATCACTCACAACCAAGCAATGAAGGTCAGAGTGGTGATTCATGCCTTTAATCCCATCACTCAGATGGAAACTCACAGATAGATCTCTGTGAGTTCAATGCCTAACATCCAGGCAGTGGTAGCTCACACCTTTGGTCCTAGCACCAGGAAAGTTGAACCAGTAAGTAAAATGGCTGGGTGGAGAAAGAAATATAAGGCAGGGGAAGGCAGAAATTCAGCCTTATTGCTTGCAAACCTAGTCAGGCTGAAAACTCCTGGAGTTGGACCTACTCTGTTTGGCCTGAAGAGTTGGCTGGGTGAGAATTGGCTGTGGGTGATTCTGTCCTCTGATATTCCAGACTATTTTTATTAAATAAACAATATATAACCACATATCTCTTTTGTATCAAAAAGAACTAACTAATATTAAATATGTATCACCACATCTGAGCATATCTGTAAGAACATTTCAAGAGTGGGTTAACAGGTTGGAAGACCTAGCCCAAATGGAGGTAGCATCATTCCATGGGCTGTGGTTCTGGACTGAAAAACAAAGAAGAAAGTGAATTGAGTATCAGGCTCATCATTTGCTTCATGACTGTGGATGGGTCATGTCTCAGATGTCTTGTGCTCATACCATCATACTTCTCAATTTGATAGACTGTATACTCTACACTATAAGCTCAAAGTCTTCCTCTCAATATTTACTCTTGTTCAGTATTTTGTCACAGCAATAAAAAATAAAGAAAATAGTCGCATTTTAGTCCTTTAAATTATTTTTAAATGTGACAAACAATTAATTAGAAGTTCTGTTAAACACTCATATATAAAAATCATGCCTGAAATTGAGGTGAAGTGAAAGGCTAATGTAAGGACTTTGACAAATTTATTTATTTATTTATTTATTTATCTATTTACTTATTTATTTAATTCATGTATTTATTTATCATTTTAGTTTAAATCTTTTTCAACATAACCACCACTGTTACTCCTCCCTCCTTTCTTCTCAGTCCCCCAGGCTTCCTATCCCCCAATTTACTCCTCAGAGAGGGTAAGGACTCCCAGGGTGAGTCAGTACAGTCGGCATACCCAGAGGAGGTAGGATCAAGCCTCCACTCCCAGTATCAAGGCTGAGTAAGGTGTTCCTCTGTAGAAAATGGGATCCAAGAAGACAATTCATATACAAGGAATAAATCCTGTTTTCACTGCCAGTGGCCTCACAAACTACTCATGCCATTCAGCTGCCATTCATATTTTGAGGGCTTAGTTTCCAAGGTGTTAGTTCAGAGACAAACTCTAAGTATATATCTACCACAACTGTCTTAACTGGGATTTCTATTGCTGTGATAACTCACTATTAATCACATTGAGCTTGAAGAAGAGTTTTTATTTCATACTGTATCTTATAGTACATCATCCAGAGAAATAAGGACAGAAACTCAAGGCAGAAACAAACCTAAAGGCAGAAACTGATTGATTCAGAAGCCATTGAGCTTACTGATTCCACCCATAGCTTACTCAGCTTTTCTTATAGTACCTATTGACGACCAGCTCAGAGATGACATTACTCACAGTGTATAGGCCCTTATACATCAATACAAAAATGCACTACAGGCTTCCCTACACACCAATCTGGTGGGGCCATTTTCTCAATTGAGATTCCTTCATTGTACATGGCTCTAGCTTGTATCAAGTTGACATAAAACTAGCCAGTACACCAACCATGCATTTTAAAACTGGAGGAATAACCACAGGATGAATTAAGGAATCCAGTGTGAATTGGACTTCCATCAAAACTCCACCAGTCACCTGAACTTCATATGCTTCTTTTCATTTAACTGGAAGCCTACAATGCTTTCTGGGATCTTCCAGGATCACTATCAATTTAGAACCAGTATCTAACAGACACTGGAAAATCTGATTACTTACTTTTTCCAAGTGTACATTTATCCTAGTAAAAGACCATAGTCTCCTCTGGAGAATGGTGGGAAAAAAAAGTCAACAGTTAAATCCAGTATTTTAACAAAGTCATTTTCCCAGGCACCCTCATCTTTACTTCATTCAAGAATCTTTGCTTCTTTAAATTGGCTCAGGTCTGGACACTGGTAGATAGGCTAGGATTCCCTATGGATATGATCTAATGTTGTCTTTATTTCATTTTTTTCAAGAGTCTTTCTGTTTCTTACAAAAATTTAGTAGGTTTCCTACCTATGTTTTCCTGGAAATACCAATTGATTAGCCAGCCCCAAAAGTCCATACATGTTATGTCAAAACAGACAAAGCTTTCCCTGTGCTGCTCATTATGGTATTTACACTCACCATACCTTTGGCAAGCTAGGACTGCTACTTGAAACCTGATAATATTAAACCCACTGCATTTAACTCATCCAATGGCATGTCTCTAACCCTAAAAAAATTGCACCACAAAGTGGAGAAGAACACTACAAGGTTTTTCAAATGTGCTAATGCCCCTCTCACCATTTTGCATCTTATAGCATTAGTGATGGCCATATTTTCTGGCCCTTCACATTGTGGAAGATTACATTTTGAAAAGTGAATTATCTTGTATCTTCCAATTTTCCAGAGCCTTAAATCCCTCCATCAACACTAAGGTAGTAGGTAGAAGGCATCTCCAGCTTCTTCTCAGTAGGCTGCCTTTTGACAAATACTTTAGACAGCCAATCAAATAAACTCTTGGCACTTTTATAAACCAAGTGAGCATCTTTATTAAACCTATAATTTCCACTCAGTGTGTACATAGTGATAAACTCAGCCTGATTCAGTTTTATGTTCTTTCTACCACTATTCCACAACTTAAAATCCATTCCTACACATATTCCTCAGACTTCTATTTGAATAAATTAACAAACACACTAAGCTCTTCAACTATATATAACACCTCCTCATGGGATACACTTTTTGTATCACCTCTAAGGGGCTGCTTAGTCTTGAGTTTGTCTATAGGTCTATAGGATATCAGCTTTGTCTTGCCTGGTACATTTTCATGTAAAGTCACTGTGGCTTTATTCTACAGACAATGCAGGATCAATTTCCCCAGTAAAAATGTACATAGGGCTATTCTGCACAGACTAAAGGTAAGAATAGGAAAGGTACACTATTTCATTGGGTGAAAAAGACTTTTCAGAATCTGAGGGTTCAAATTCTTAAGCCTTATTAAGGTCCTGCTACACATTCACATCCTGTAAGGATTCCTGTCACATAGTAGCTATAAGCCACATGGTAAACCCAACATGGTGCTGGCAGAACATGCTGAGTATACTTGAAACCTGATAATATTAGCCTAGGCAGAACATGCTGAGTATACTTGAAACCTGATAATATTAGCCTAGGCAGAACATGCTGAGTATACTTGAAACCTGATAATATTAGCCTAGACATGGCTAAGTAAATCCATGCCCACATGTTCTCTTAAAAGGAGATGCCACCTGAAAGATTGTCTTTTTTTCTCTTCTGCTTCTGTCCCTTGCACTCACCTTGGAACTCACCTAAATAAACTCTAGTGTGGCGCTGGTAGTGTGTGTCTGATCTCATGTGCAAAAGCAACACATCCCAAGTTATAGGATCCTACTATTTTTCAATGAGTCTATTAACTTTGTCATCTGACATTCATCAAGGCTGGGATTTGAAATGGCACTGTAAGTCATCCAATCATATAATGAATATTTGGGGTTAATTTTTGGCAATTTGTCTCTATAGCTGTGGGAGAAAAAATTCTCCTTCAGGGGAAACATATAAACAGTCTGTATGCTAATCTGGAACTGGTTAACTTTTATCATTGAGCCAGCATTTCTATTTCTTCAAATGGCTGAAAGCTTTTCCATAGAGACACTGAACTCCTTGTCTCTCATATGAGGTTAATCAGCATCAACAAATATGTTTATTTTATAAGTTCTTTAAATAGTACATACCATGGGTTTTTAGTTATTTCCGTGCTAACAGAAGAGGCTTTAGTAACTATAGTTTGTCTAGTTGGAAAATCAGCACCAGATAAAACCAAGGCAACTGAAAAATTCATATTATTGTGTTACTATAGAATTACTCTTAGTACCACAATCTGTATTAGGGTTTTCTAAAGAAACACAACTGATAGAATGAATATGTCTATATATGCAACAGCATCAATGTAGACACACCTATATAGATATACACATAAGTGTAAAGGGGTTTTATTATAATACCCTACATAATGTGGTCCCTATAGTCCAACAATTGTTATCTCATAATGCAGAGGTCACAAATCCAATAGTTGGTCAGTTCACAAGGCTATATGTCTCACAGTTCAAACTTGGCACTGAAGGTTTAGAGAAATCCAGGAGAATTGCTACTCTTCTATCTATGTTGGAATCCTAAAGAAGCTCATTCTATAATCACTAAAGTAATTCCACAGCAATGAGATGTACTTACCAGTGAAAGTGATGACAAGCAGCAATAAGGGAATGTTTTCTCCTTTCATGCCATTTTATTTGGGTTACCACCAGTAGATGACATCTACATTTAGGATGTGCCTTCCTACTTCAAATCATCTGACAAGGAAATCTCTCAAAATACCACCCAGCATCTTATGTTTTAGGATTTAATTTTCAAGGTGTATTATGGTTTACAAACAAGATAAGATTAGCCACCACATATAAAAAATGTTTTGTAAAATCTCAGTAAAATCCTATTAGACTTGGCGATTCTCCATACCAACTCATGTGGTCATATGTTTAATTCAATAAAGAAACATACTGGAGTCAGCAGGGGAAATAGAGATAGCATGAGGTGGCATATAATTAATTAGAGAGGGGATTTGGAAACTGGATCAATAATAAAATATGTATGTGTGACAATCTTGTGTTGAAACATAATTTTAATACTAATCAGAGAGACATGAGGTGAGATTTACATTCTTAAAAAACTCCAGTTGGGGGGCTTCAGAGTCACTGATGGATACTTTCTCATAGGTAAGATTAGAATATTTTCCATTAACCCACATTTTAAAAACATATTTTAAGTTGTTAAAATGTTATGAAAAGTCACATTTAATATAAACTTCTCCCCCATTACTAAAGAAATAGTGAACTAATTCTGGATAATCCTATAAATCCCAGGTACTCAGGAAGCTGGGGCAAGAAGAATTCTAGTTCTATGTCTTCCTTGACAAGGGTGAGGTAGGTCAACCTAAGCAATCTTAGTGAGACGTTCTCACAAAATCAAAAGTAAAAAAAGCACTGGAAATATAGCTCAGTGATTGAGGGTTTTTTTTTCAACATATTTATGGCTGAAAGTTGAATTCCACAAAAAAGATAAAAGAAAGGAAAACAAAGAAGAAAGGAAGAGAAAGAAGGGCAGAATGAAAGCACATCATCAATATGAAAAAAGGAAAAACTTCTTTGGAAGACATAGCCTTTAATTGGTCAAGGAAGTTATTTTCTACTCTTAGATTTGTATAACTTTTTGTTTTATCATAAATGAGTACTAAATTTTCTCAAAAGCATCTTCCATGTATATTGAAATGGTTGTAAGGTTTTTCTTCTTTTACACACTAATTAAGACCTACTCTGATTGACATAAAACCCTACTTATTATAGATATATTCTCCTATCTATTGCATTGTGAACTTATTTTTGGAAGCATTTTATTGGAGATTTTTGAATGGATGTTACGATAGACTTTAATGTGCAGCTTTCTTTGTTAGTATGTCTTTATCTGATTTCCTTGGAAATATAATACTGGTCTCATAAGCTGAGTTATGAAGCAGCCCTTTTATCATTTAGCATGGAAGAATTTCTGCAGAATTGTTGTTATTTCTTAAGCACATTATTAAGATTTTTCTTAGTTGGAAATATTTAAACTAAAATTCCATTTCTTGGAGTTACACAGCACAACTCAAGTTACTTAAGTTTCATTCAGTGAGCATTGAAATCTTTTAAGGAATCTACATGTTTCATTTAAACTATAGAGTTTTTCCCTGTGCTGTTTTTAATAATTGATTATCATCTTTCTAATACTAGCATTACTTATAGTTACTCCTCCCCCTATTACTTTTCATGTTTGAGATGGGATCTAGCTATACAATCTGGCATGCAGACCAGATTGACTTTGAATTTCTGGTCTCAATCTCCTTGCTGCTGGGATTTACATGTGTCCACCACCGTACACAGATGTACACTCCATTATTGGACCTATACTTGATTATCCCTTTTTCTTTGCTACTGTGGCTGTAAGCTTTTCAAATTTGTTGACTTTGGTTGGTTTTGTTTTTCCAAGATATGGTTTCACTGTGTAGCCTTGGCTGTTCTGGAATTCATTGTGTAGAACAGACTGACATCAAACTTGAAGATACATCTGTCTTCCAAGTGCTGAGATTAAAGGTGTGCACCAACACTGCCGAGCAAATCAGTTGACTTTTGAAGATAGCAGTTTTCCCTTTGTTTCTCAAGTTTATAGCTCTTCTCTTTGAGGAAAAACATATGTGTGCCTGTGTCTCTGTGTGTGCATGTATATGCACAGACACATACATTTGCACATCCACAGCTGAATATGCATGTGTACCATATGCTTGCAAGAGCATAAAGAGGTCAAAGGAGGCATCAGAACTCCTGAGACTGGAATTGAAGATGGTTTTGAGCCACATTGTGAGTACTAGGAACTGAACACAGGTTCTATAAAATTAAAAAGTGCTCTGAACTTCTGAGCCATCTCTCCAACCCCACTAAAGTGTTTTTGTCTTTTACCTGGTTTCCATTGTGAGATATTAGAGACTGGGTGCAATTTTATGTTTTTATAGTCTATAATTAAATTTTATATTTTTCTTCTTAGTATTACTTTAGTTGTTTCCCACGGAAATTTTAGTATATTTTTGCTGCTATTCAACTCAAAATTTTTTCCAGTTACTATTGATAATTTATTTTGACTCATTTCTACTTTGTTTTCTCAAGTTCAGTTCTATTTTACTCAAAAAACAGTTTATATAATCTAAACTATTTTAAGCATATTAAAATTTGCTATGTAGCCTTGAGCATGCTTGGTCTTAGTGACAGTTAGTTCTATGCTTTTGTTTAGAATGCCTTGTGTGGGGGTTTGAAAGAAAATGGACCTTAAATAGAATGACCTTATTATGAAGCATGACGTTGTTGGAGAAAGTGTGTCACCACTGAGGTGGGCTTTGAGGTTGCATATATGCTCAGGCAACACCCAGTGTCTCAGACCACTTCCTATTGTATGCAATTCAGGATACAGGACTCTAAGCTTCTTCTCTAGCAGCATGTCTGCCTGCACACCAACCTGTTGTACTATGAAGGTAATGGACTAAAACTCTGAACATGTAAACTATCCTCAATTAAATGCTTTATTTTTGTAATATTAAGTTCCTGCCCCAGCCAAGCAGGAGTCCCAAATAATTACACAAAGTCTTATATTAATTTCATGCTGTTTGGCCAGTATCTCAGGCTTATTGCTAGCAAGCTCTTGCATCTTAACCCAATTCTTTTATTATTATTATTATTATTATTATTATTATTATTATTATATTTAAAAAAGCTTTTTTAAATTTTATATACCAACCACAGTTTCCTTTCCCTCTCCCCCTCCTACTAACCCCCAACTTCTCTCAACCCTACTCCTCATCCACTTCTCAGAGAGAGTAACGACTCCCAAAGGGAGTCAATACAGGTTGCATATCAAGTTGAGGTAGGACTAAACCCATCCACCACAATATGAAGGCTGTGCAAGGTATCCCTCGATAGGGAATGGGCTCCAAAAAGTCAGTTCATGCACTGTAGCCGGAAATCAGAATCTACTCAGGTGAATTGAGTGCTGGAATGGGATTCTCACAAAATAAGCATCATTTAAAACATATCTAACAGCAGGTCATTACCGTGATAATGCACTAGAGATAAATCCTAGTCCCACTGCCAGAGGCCCCACAATCTGCCCAAGCCACACACTATCTTCCACATTCAGAGTGTCTAGTTCAGTCACATGTAGATTTCCAACTGTCAGTCCAGAGCCCATGAGCTCCCAGTAGCTCAAATATCTCTGTGGGTTTCCCCATCATGATCTTGACCCCACTGCTTATATAATCCCTCCTCACTCTCTTTGACTGGGCTGAGAGCATGGGCCAGAATTCTGTGACCTTTTAAAGTTTCTGTCATTAAACTTTTCTTTGTTTCATTTATTCATTGTATTTAATTCTTAGAATTAGATGGCACAGTAGCAAATTCAGAGAAATTTTAGGAGACCAAATGCAGATGGATACTGGTTCCAAATAGTATCATTGTAGAAAAAAAGCTGAAGATCCAAGACATTCATGCTAAAGATTTCCCCTCTTTCAATGGCATGAGAATGCTTTTGCTTAAGGCCCACTAGGGAATAAGTACATCCCCTTCTTATCTTTCTGGGTTTCTGATGCCTTGCTCAGGAGAATATTCTCCAAATCCATCCATTTGCCTGAAAATTTTAGGATATCATTTTTTCTTACTGCTGAGTAGTACACCATTGTGTAGATGTACCACAGTTCGTTAAATTCATTCTTCAGTTGAGGGACATCTAGGTTGTATACGGGTTCTTGCTACTACAAATAATGCTGCTATGAACAAAGTTGAGCTAATGATTTTTGGGGTGTGATTATGCATCTTAGGGTATTTTCCCAATAATGGTATTGCTGGGTCCTTGGGGAGATTGATTCTCAGTTTTCTGAGAAACCGCCATACTACATTCCAGAGTGGCTGAACAAGCTTACACTCCCACCAACAATGGAGGAGTGTTCCCCTTGACCCCCATCCTCTCCAACATAGGCTGTCATCTGTGCCTTTTATCTTAGCCAATCTAACAGGTGTTAGGTGGTATCTCAAATTTGTTTTGATTTGCATTTCTCTGATGGCTAAAGACGTTGAGCATTTTTTCAAGTGCCTTTCAGGCATTTGTTTTGTTTTTTTTTTTTTTTTTTT
>PVIH01031164.1:0-11199 GCA_004025045.1 Sigmodon hispidus | reverse complement strand
AAAAAAGTGGTTTTTTTTTAATTATTAATTAAATGTATTCATTTATTTTACATCCCGACCCGTTTCCCCTCCCTTCCCTCCTCTAGCATACCTCCACTGTCCCCACTCTCTGGAAGAGTGAGGTCTCCACACTACCCACTACAGCAATTGTAACTAAAATGGTGCCACTGCTGTCTAGTAATGCCAGGAAACACTACAGAAAACGTCAGTTCTCAAACGGTTCAAATGCACAGGAGCCAAGGGGGGGAAGCAAAAGCATGCAGAAGTCACTGCAGAATGTAAATCTCCAAGTCTCTTCAGAGATGACTTCATCTCCACGTTATTAGGAAACACACACACACACACACACACACACACACACACACCTAGAATTGGGATTTTGCCTGCTCAAATCTTCGTGCTTGCCAAAAGAGATGGGGGGGGGATGATTGAAATCACCGTCTGAAAATAAATGCCAGCAATAAAATCTCTAGGTTAGTAAGCATCTAAGTCCCCCAGAGAAGCCGGACGTGGTGGTACACACCCAGACTTCTAACACCCTGCACTCAAGAGGCTACTGAGGCAGGAGACTGTTCAAGATTTCCAGGCCAACCTGAGTCACAAATGAGCCCCCCCCCATAATAATAGTAATAATAATATTTTCTTTGCTGAAGGTTTTTTTTTAAAAAAGCTTTAGAAATGGGATGCTTTATACTATCTAATCTTTGTTAATCTTCCTACATTCTCTGCTATGGCACTTTCCAGTCACCTCAGTCACACTGACAGTGTCACAGTAGAATCATCCTGCTTAGAAAAGAAAACGGGGAGAGGGGAGTGTCTCTGAAAAGAAGAGGCACATTTAGAAGCAACAAGTTGAGAGGCAAAAGGCAAAGCAACGTGGACTAGAGCTGGGACATTCCCTGGCAAGTTATTACAGGAGACCAACACGAAAGCAAGCCCCTGATGGGTCCCGCAGGCCGCGCGTCCCCGCGTTCCCTGAGCCCGCGCCCTCCAGCCCCCGCTCCTACCCCGGGGCGGCCAGCGCGGCGGCGCACACGCAGAGAAGGTGGGCAGCGCTCAGGAGGCTCCAGCTGCGCATCTCCGCGGCTGCCGATGGGGTCTGCAGCCCACCAAGTGTGCGCCCTGCGGGGTGTGGCTGGCCACCTCCTGCCTGCCTTTCCCCCCCCCCTCGCACCAGGGTTTAGCAATCTGAAATGGGCGCGCCTAAAAGCAGAGAGATCTAAATTGAGACTTGATGGCTCCACCCATCCCGCTGCATCACAATGGCGCTTCTGGCTTCTCCTGGGCTAACGTCGCTTGTCTCGTGGCTGAGAAAAGCGGTTTCTGCACCCGGTGGCCACAACCTGGCTCCACCTTCCCTGCTCCCCGGGGAGAACAGAGGGCGCCCACTTCCTCAGCCACCGGGAACCAGGGGCTTGTTTACTCTAGCGTTCTACCAGCGATGCCCGGAGTGAATAAACAGGCCCATCCTTGTGAGCAGCAATTCATAGCAGCTATGTGAAGTGGAAAAAAATCAATCATTGTCCTTCAGACGATGAATCAGAAGTTTGGGGAAATGGCAAGCACGCGCGCGTGCCTGGACACACCACACACACACACACACACACACACACACACACACACACACACAACGGTGGGTATATATATTGGTAGTTTTTTAATGTATATGTATAAGAACAGAGAAAAACTTTTTTCTTAGGATAAAAATTGAAGTATACTTTCCTCTCCAAGAAAATGTTATCGTTGCTCTGATTTAAAAGAGGGAGCCTAACCTTAAGTGTGACCCCCCAGCACCTAGTTTTTATTATTAAAAAAATAAGTAAATAAAAATTTAAAAGGCATAGTGGGGTAACATTCTGGCACAAGCAAAAAGTTAGGTGGTACCACTTGAAACTCAGAAACAGCTGCTTGGGAAGATGCTTGTATTCTTGTAGTAACTGCTAAACACATTTTCTACAGACGGTCCTCACTAGAATCCTGAGCTTTTCACAGTTTGTCAGAACACAATTAGGGTCGGGATAGAAAGGCTGCGCTAAGAATGAAGGTGCGCAGGAGCGCTGGTCCCCAGCAGTTGATCCCCAGCTTCTCTGAGACCAGGTTTTCTGAAGCCATTTTCCTGACACCCCAGTTGGCACCATCCCTGTCTTCAGATGACTCAGGTTTCACCATGGCTACACCATAAAAGCAGGCAACTGCCAAAGACTAGGAAAACAGGCACATTCAGTGCCTGACAACTTTCTCAGTCCAAAAAGGAATTTTAGATGTTGACAGTTAAGTTTGAGGGATAATGAAACTAGAGAAACGCCCACCAAGAGCGGCATGTGGGCACAGCTGTGTGCCGAAACGGGGAAGAGGTACCTGGATAAAGTGAGGGTTTGGGAGCACAGGAATTGCTTTCCTTCCTTTCCTGCCCCGCCCTTGGTCACCCTGATGAATATCTGAGATGTCCCTGTGTCCTGTTCTAAGGGTAGCCTATTGTTAGTGGTCGTCTTCCTGTGCAAGCAGGACTTGGGTATGGTGAGAAGTGTCTGTGCCCTGGGGTGCAGCTGGTTCTTGGCACAGCTGCCACTGCTGAGCTAGTCTCACCTCCCTAGGACAGGGAGGAGGAGCAGGTTCAAGTGTGGATAGAGCCAAGTTCTAAATCTGTATCTGGCACACTCCAATGTGTGTGAGAATCACATAAGATGTGGAAGTTGACTCGGAAGGTCCTGGGTAGGAACTGAATTTATCTTTCCATCCACAAACAGTAGTCCACAGAGAGTCTCCCGGAAGGGGCAACTGGGGTGCTCTGATGAGCTAAGAAGCTGGAATCGCTGAATTACAATTACTTCCTAAATTTTGATTTCATAGTAGTGGACAAGAAATGCAGGCAGGGACACTAAACTGTGAGTGGATGATGTTGCATTCCAAGATTAATAGAAAGGGTTAGAACCAAAGGGTTAATCCCAACTGTGCAGACTTTAAGTTGCTCTAACCTCCAGGGTTATGTCATCCTCTTCACAATACACATTTGGTAACAGACTTAGCTTCACGAAATGCAGGCATCAACCCTTTTAGAAAAAACATTAGGAAAAGCTTCAGAAATTCAAAAACTGCAAAGTGCAAAATAAAAAAAAAATAAATTTTAAAAGTTGGGCAGAGCACCTACAGTCTAGCAACATCAGCAGAAGGAGAAAGCCCATCCCAAAAGCAATTAACACAATACTGATGAAAAGACTGGACTTCCTAGCCAAGAAGAGTTCACTGTTCCCAGAAGCCTCAAAAACAGCTGGAGATTTCAGTGAGACATGATGCTCCAAGTAGTTGGGTCAGGAGGACAGTGGAAACTGTCATGCATTGCTGTAGACCCAAGAACTTGAAGAGCATTCCTCCAGCATGGTGATTAACACTTGGAAGATCTAGAAAGCATCAGAACAGGCTCTCTACCTGCACCAAACTCAGTGCTGGGTTTGTGTCCCCCAGTCCTAACACAGCTGACAGACAGTGAGTACATGTCCAATATAGACTCGACAGTCCATAAACCATAGGAAAGACAAGAGTCTCCAGTCTCCCCACCTGGTGCATATGACACGGTCTCCGTGTTCTGAGGACCAGATACAAGCTGTCTCACCCTGATGTTCATTTCCCATTTGCTCCCCTTCCTGCTACTACCCTCTTGGCATTGTTCTCACTCTGCTACCTTTTCAAAAACCATATTGTTTATTCCTCGTTATACATTTATATATGATGTGTGTATACATTTTTCATTACTGGTTAATTCTTTTTCTTTCTTTTTTATCCTTCCTTTATTGCCGCCTTGTCACTTTTTTCTTCTTCTGTTATACTTGGAGTCACATTTTGAATTCACCCTACTGTTTTAAAAAATCCCTCTCAGCTGGGTCTAGCGGCTCATGCCTTTTATCCCAGCACTTGGGAGGCAGAGGTAGGTGAATCTCTGAGTTGAGGCCAGCCTGATCTACAGAGAGAGTTCTAGGACAGCCAGAGCTACATAGAAAAACTCTCTCTCAAAAAAAGAAAAGAAATCTGTCTCATTTCTATTTTTTATTTCCCTTACATTCATTCAATTTTTCTTTCAAACACCCGGGAAACTACGGGTTTTTCTTTCTTTTCTTTCTCTGTTCTTCCCTTCCCTTCCATATCCTCCTCTTTTACCTTTCCTCTATTTACCCTCCCTTCCCCTCCCTCCTTCCTATATGTCATTCATTAACCATTTCCATATTTTCCCTAACTAATTTTTAACTTTGTGACACATTGTTAGTTTTACAATTTTCTATTTCATGAACATTAGTAATATGTTAGTGGTTTCAGCCAGTTTTAAGTATCTGTGTGTTCGTGTCTTGAACAGTTTGATGTCATTGTTATAGCAATTTGTTTTCTCCATTCTGAGTTGTTCACTAAGAATATAAATATAAATTCAGAAGAGAGCTCTAGTCCAACAGCTGTTTAACTCATAGTGCAGAAATGGCAGGAATATAAAAGAGCAAAAGCCTCATGACTGCTCCAAATGACCTCAAAGATATTAAAACTGGTAGAATAATGGAAGCAATTTCAAAAGCTGACTAGTTTAGGGGGAAAAAAAGACACTTAGGATGTAATGGTTTCAATGAAAATGTCCCCCTAGTCTGGTACAGGTCCCTAGTTGATGGCGGGATTCCAGGCAGACACTGGAGGAAGTTTTTCACTAGGGCAGGCTTCAAGTGTTCATAGCCTCAGCCCACTTCCAAGTTTACCCTCTGCTTCACAATTGTGGTTAAATATGGGCTTTCTGTGCTTCCTGCCCCGCAGTCATGCTTACGGCTTGCTGCCACGCCTCCTTGCCCTGATGGACTCTACCTGTCTGGAACCATAAACCAAAATAAACTCTTTCAAAGTTGCTTTAGTTGTGGTGTTTTCTGACAATAGCAGAAAAGTAATTAACACATAGGGTCATTGAGATGGTTCAGCAGGAAAAGGTTGCCAAGCCTGATGACCTGAGTCATCAGTTCACGGGTGGGACTCAGTTGGCAGAAAAAGACAACAGATTCCCTCAAGTTGTCCTCTGACCTCCCTACATGCGCCATGACACCTGTGCATGCGTGTGCATAGACTGACCCACAATAAATAAATATAAGTTTGTAAAATGTTTTTAATTCAAAGAAGATATAAGCAAGCAATGAATCAAGTCTTAAAAAAAAGAAGTAAGCAACAATGTAGAGGAAATGTAAAATAAGTCAAAAATTCAGCAATATTGATGAAGCCAGTAACATGTAAGAAACATTCAGCAAGGAAAATAAGAATTTATTTATTTATTTGCTTTGGTGTTTGCCTGGAACTGGAACTACAGACAGTTGTGAGCTGCCATGTGGGTATTGGGAATTGAACCCCAATCCTCAGATGACCACTGAGCCATCTCTCCAGCCCCGGGAAATAAGATTTTGAAAAGCATTGAAATGTTGAAAATGAAGTACTGAATGAATCTAATTCAAAAAAACAAAAAGCATTGCTGTGTTAGCTAATCTTCAAGACAACTTGACTGAATTTGAAATCACCTAGGAGACATTCCTCTGGGCATGCCTGTGCAGGGCTCTGGAAAGGTTTACCTGAAAAGGGAAAACACCCGACTGTGCATGGTTCCATCGCATAGACTGTGGTCCTAGAGTGAAGGACAGAGGACGAAGGAGAAAGCAGTGACACACCTCTAGGCGTGTCTGTCAGTCGTCCCTAGAAATCTTTAACTGAGAGGGGATGAGGGCAACATCATCCCATAGGATGAGGTCTCCTGTGTAAAGGAGAAATCCCAGGTGAAGATGAGCCTCATCCTTCTGCCTTCATCCATCCCCTGCTAAAATGGGCTTTATCCCTTCTTAAACTATGGGATATAATAAGGCCTCCCCCATGAAGTTGTTTTTATCACAACAATAAGGAAAGTAACTCACCTAGCCACTTGAGCACCAGCATTTGACTCTCTATTATGACTGTAGATGCAAAGAAAGCTTCAAGCAAAGCCACTCCTAGCAAATGTTTGCCTCACCATGATGAACCTAATTAAAAAAAAAACAGGTACACATACCAATGTCTATAACTCAAAGCAATCCCATCATACCAGGAATGGGGGGCTGGAGAGAGTGGTTAAGGGTGCCAGCTGCTGTGGAGCCTGCATGGGACCAGACTAGGCCTCTGCATCCGGAGACATTTATTTGTATAGCTTGGTCCATTTAAGGGGCCCCCGGCAATGGGATCAGGATCTATCCCTGGTGCATGGTCTGGCTTCTTGGAGCCCATTACTGATGAAGGGACACCTTGCACAGCCTTGATGGGGGGGAGAAGGGGTTGGGGGGGCAGGCCTTGGGTCTTCCACAGCTGAATGTACCAGATTTTGCTGACTCCCCATGGGCCTTATCTTTTCAAAGAAAGGAATAGGTGGGGCGTGTTAAGGGGAGGAATGGGAAGAAGGATGAGAGGGGGGATCTGTGGTCAGTATGTAAAGTGGATTTTAAAATTTCTTAAATAAAAAAAAATGATATTTAAGAAAAAAAAAGAGTACCAGCTGCTCTTCAGAGAACCTGGGATCAATTTCCTGCTCACAGATGTCTGTAACTCCAGTTCCACATGATCCAGTGCCCTCTTCTGACCTCCTGAGACACCAGACAAGCAGATGTTCAAATCATAGCAAAGAAACAACCTGGAGTAACCATAGAAAACAAGGGGTCATGTGGGTAAGAACACGAGAGAGGTGACTAGTAAGATAATAAGGCTGTGATGAAGAACAGAGTCAGACATCTCTGAGTTTGTAGCCAGCTTGGTATACAGAGGGAGGTCTAGGCCAGTTGTTGCTCCCACTAAGATCCTGGGACAAGGGAATGTGGGGGTGGAATATGTACAAATCTTATTTGGCTCCATTTACAAACATAAGGAGGGCTTGTATTTATAATGCAATTACATTGGTGACTACTGACAGGGTGCTAAATGATGGGGTTTTTTTAAAACAAGGTTTCTCTATGAAGCAGTTCTGGCTTTTCTGATACTCTCCCTGTAGACTAGGCTGGTCTCATACTCACAGAGATCCGCCTGCCTCTGCCTCTCCACTGCTGGGATTAAAGGCATGAGCCACGATTGCCCATCATCAAAGGATTTTTAAGTGTCTGTGGATATAGTAAATTTTAAAGGGTTTTTGCCTTTCATAAATGCATAATGAAAATAACTCTAGGCTTATTGGCTTTTTAAAAATTAAAATAGCAAATTATTAGGGAAGATATGGAGAAAATCAGGCTATTATATATATCACTCACTAGTGGTATTTGGTGATAGAGCTGCTGTGGGAAACTGTTCAGAACATCACCATACCGGTAATCCCATTTCTGAACTTACACCCAGGGGGACTGAATGCAGACACACACAGCTGTTTGCACACTCGTGTTCTTAAAAGCATTGGTCATGATAGTCCAAAGGTAGAAGAGCCCAAGGATCTGTTCATGGATAAATAAAATCTATTAAATACAATGCATTATCTTTCTAAAGAAGGGAAATTCTGACTATAACATGAGCATTACTCTCTATTAAATAAGCAAGCCATAAAACGTCAATATTATATGCTTCCAAGTACATGAGCTTCCTAAAGTCAAGTTCACAGAAAGTAGGATGATGGTTGACCTGGGCTACAGAAAGTGGGAATTAGGAGCTACTGCTTAGTAGATAGGAAGACGAGAGAGTGCTGGCACTAGATGGCAATGGGCTGTCTGCACAATGATATGAACATGCTTAAAATGCTCTACATGCTAACTATAATATTCAGTAGCCCTTAACACAATATAAAATAAGGGCACAGTACCTTAACAGTAAGTGGAGAAGACTATACAGCCCTGTGTTAACGTCTACTGGCTATAGGTACTGGGGGATTCACTAGATTCTCTATTTCCTATGTGTTTAAATTTTTCAATAGTGAGTCTTGTACTAAAACAAAATTAACATAAGAATATAGGAAATTGCAATTTAAAGTTTAAAAATGATCAATACTCAACAACAAAAATGTTACCACAGAGGTCAAAACAAACCCAAATGACTATACTTGAATTGAGACTAAGTCCTCAATGAAGAAAGGACAATGTGGTAAAAATACCGAACAATCCAGAAATGCCAAGGAAGAAACATCTGGGTTTAAGATGGCTCCTTCCAGGAGTAAAATACTGGAGAGGAGGACCACCAAGCTTTAAGCTTTTTAACTGAATCACAGAATTAGGCCCTGTGCATGTGTAATTTCATGTTTTGAAAAACAATGAATTTAATTTATAATTAAATTTATAATTTATAATGTGTATTTGTCAAGGGAAGCAGAGCCAAGCTTCTGTCAACATTTTAAAAACTAGGCCAACACCCCCTAAGTGTCAGAAACGTCATATTGACGTGAGCGAGAGGGAGAGCGAGAGCGAGAGCGAGAGTGAGAGAGAGAGAGAGATTCTCTTCCTACCTCTAATAGTGTGCTAGCTTTACAAAAAAAAAAAAAAATGCATATGGGGCTAGAGAGATGGCTCAGCAGTTAAGAGCACTGGCTACTCTTCCAGAGGTCCTGAGTTCAATTTCCAGCAAGCACATGGTGGCTAACAACCATCTTTAATGACATCTGGTACCCTCTTCTGCCATGTGTGTACAAAATCAATCAATCAAAAAAAAAAAAGTATATGCATGCTGTGGCATGCCTGTGTGAGGTAACTTTCAGGAGTCAGTTCTCTCCACCATGAGGGTCCCAAGGATTGAACTCAGCCCACCAACATTGTTGAAGACACCTTTACTCACTGCCCCCCTTATTTATTTTAAACATATTTATTTATTATATACATTGTTCTGCCTGCATGTATCCCTGCAGGCCAGAAGAGAGTACCAGATCTCACTATAGATGGCTGTGAGCCACCATGTGGTGGCTGGGAATTGAACTCAGGTCCTCTGGAAGAGCAGGCAGTGCTCTTAACCACTGAACCATCTCTCCAGCCCCTCCCCCATCTCTCTAGCCCCCAACTGCCCCCCTTATTAAGGGGATGAGATAGTCTCTGTGTATTATCTGTGTACTGCCCTGGAACTTACTGTGTAGAACAGGTTGGCCTTGAACTCTGCCTGCCTCTACCTCCCAAATTCTTGGATTAAAAGAGTATGCTACCACAGCCTGCTAATTTTGTGATTTGAGTCAGGTGGCTCACGGTAGATTTAAATGCACCTTTGTCCTAAGTTCAGACATTGCAGACGTGTCAGAGGTCCATTTACATTTTATATCCTTACTTTTAATCTCATTGTCTACTTATGGTTTGTAAACCTCCAATAAGACTTGCCTTAGAAACAAGTAGATTGGCTACTGAAAAACTATCCATTTCCCACCTTTCTTCTCTTGTCTGTTTTTTGCCAAAGAGACTGAAAACTAACATAGATAAATCTCATGGACACATGGCAAAGTTCTGAATGAGATGTAAGAGGAAGATTCCTGGCAAAATAGCCTCTGCTAAATAGAGGTAACACCTCAAGGGAGCCTTAACCTATGGATCTTTCAGTCACAGCATGAACATCACACTTGGAAACTCAGAAGCCAAAAGCCACCTGCCTAACAGGGAAAGATGGAAAGTGCTTAATGGTTGAGTGGAAACAGAGCCTCTCTGACAGCTCTGCCCTGTTCCAAACGCCCCCTTATGCATCAATGCATCTCTATTGAAAGGGTCAGAGGCAGACTCTTATGTGTGGACCTTGGCCACCCAGGAATCTTTCCTGGGTAAACTGGGAGCCTAGTGTGTCAAAATCCACGGCAGCCTTTCCCTTTCCGCTTGCCCAGAGTGTGAGAGTGAATCTCCCCCACTCCATCACTCTCCCAAAACACTATCTATCCTTGAGGTCAGTGATTTCTACCACGGTTAAGTCTTTTTGGCACAGATGCAATTTCTCCACCCATCCCTAAGCATGTTCTATTTCAAGCATGGCTCACCCTTCCACAGTCATATTTTAGTCACAAGCATCACCCAATTATACAGCAGTGACTGGTAAGATTATATTTACTTTCTACTAAAATGTGTTTGCCTACTGTACTTCTAGAAAAACACATTTATTTTTCCAAAAAAAGAGTCACATCAAGAAAATAATAAAATTACATAAATTTAATTATAACCTATAGCATATGTATGTGTGTGTATATATATATAATAACCAATTATAAAAGTAAAATTGGCAGTTGGAAAAATGGCTCTAGTCAGTAAAGTGCTTACATTGCAAGCAGGGGACCTGAATTGATCCCCAGAACCCACATAAAAAATGTCAGGTGTGGTGATTTGCACCTTCTTTTCTTAAATATTCTTGTTTGTTTGTTTGTTTGTTGGAGGTGGGTCGGAATGCATGCCTAACATGGCACACGTGTGTAGATCAGAGAACAGCTTGCAGAAGCTGCTTCTCCCTTCCCACCACGTGGGCACCAGTGATTGAACTCAGGTCCTCAGGTTTGGCAACACGTGCCCGTGCCCTCTGAGCCATCTCACAGACCCAGTGATAGCCACTGTTAATCCTGGTACTGGAGAAGCAAAGACAGGAGGATGCCTGGGGTTCACTGTCCAGTGAATCCAGCCTGATTAGTGAGCTCTGGACCAATGGCGAAGAACATTTTCTCAAAAGAATTGAATGGCATTCCTTAAGATGACCTCCAGACATGCACACTCAACTGTACCCATCCAAAACACAAAAGAGTTTATGCATTCATGCAAAAAATTAGAAGTGAAAGCAAAGGAGAAATCAATCCTGAATCCACTCAGCTCCTTGAATTTATGGCCCCACCTTCACTCTGTTATCTGAGTACAGAACTTAGCCTCAATTAATTTTCAACCATATGTAGCTTTATTCTCTTCGAAAATAACACTGTCTTAAACTTGCCATGTACAACATGCTTCATCAAGAACACAACCAACAATCTCTACAATGTTCTTATTGTTGCTTTCCTGGGTTGCTCCTATATTGACATATATAACATTGCCTTGCCCTATATTTGTTTGTTTTGTTGTAAGGGGCTTTTTTTTTTTTTTTTTTTTTTTTTTTTTTTTTTTTTTTTTTTTTTTTTTTTTTTTTTTTTTTTTTTTTTTTTTTTTTTTTTTTTTTTTTTTTTTTTTTTTTTTTTTTTTTTTTTTTTTTTTTTTTTTTTTTTTTTTTTTTTTTTTTTTTTTTTTTTTTTTTTTTTTTTTTTTTTTTTTTTTTTTTTTTTTTTTT
>PVIH01031163.1:0-11202 GCA_004025045.1 Sigmodon hispidus | reverse complement strand
AACCTGGGCAAGATGCCATAGCACAATGCCTGCCTGCTGCCACGAACCCGGCCTAGATCTGAGGACATTAGAGAATTGATTGAACCCTTTTGCCTAGACAAAGTAAGGTCAGTCTTCTCCCATATGTCCCTCTACTGTGGGGAAAAATCTCCCACCCTAAAGGCCTGGCAGCTGAAGATTGATGCTGTTTGGATACTTCCGCCACCAGCTAGGTGGAGACCTGGGTATGGCTAACTGGGTATGGACTGGTCTCTGTTGTTTTTAGTAGATTCAGAAGTTGCTCATTCTGCACTTAGGTATAATTTATCCTTCTCAGATCTCTGCAAGTATTGACGGCTGGGCTAGTTATAATTTTGTCAGCTTGGTAGAATTAGACAATCAGATCCTTCTCCAAGGTGATAGCTAGTTTTCAAGCTCATTTTATAAAGCCTGATTTGGAATACTAATATAACTAAAATTCTTATGTCTTTTTGTAATTTGTATGAGCTTAAGAGACTCATAGAATTTGGATACACCTCACAGAGGCCAAAAAGATTCCAGATAAGTACAGCCTAAGTTTTTCCCACCTGTCTGTCCCTAAGGATGATACTTCTCTCTTCTGGTTTGGGGACTCCTGCCCTTCCAAATTACTAAGACTGGGCTCAAGATTTAAATTCTAACTTTTGTTCTCAGTTTTAACATATCTCAACAGATTTCCACTTGACTAAGAGCTCTGGACTTGCTGGAAGCCTGTGAACCAGTTCTACGGATTTGGGCTGTTTCCTGTCTCTCGGCTACTGGATCAGACAGCTACATGCTCCTTACAGAAGCCCTGGAGCTTAGTTCCTTTACTAGCTTTTCAACCTTTTGGGGCCCTGAGAACAGCGCCCCAATGTCAGCTTGAAGCAGCAAAGAGAATCTACTACGCTCTGGTACACCCCCAAACCGCTAAAAGGTTGAAATGCTAAGTTAAAAGGAAACCTGACATAGGAGACAAATCTTTTTGTGGAGGCCAAAGGTCCCTACAGCCTAGAGTTGGCTTTGCAAGTCAGGTCCCATTTGCTCTTTTGAGACCTTGCAGATCAGTTTGGGCCTGCAGGGGTGGGGCACAAGACCATCTTCTAGATAGACTACTGCCATGAGCATATTGTCAGAGTCTCATGATTGAGACAGTACCCAAAAAGAAAATGGGGGAATGAAGGACCCTGGGTTCTAGGGCTTGACCCAGGCATTCAGTTCAGGTATTCAGCAGAGCACCCCCCCACCATGAGAACAAGGAACTAAAGTCTGTCCCAGGAAACAGAGTGACCCAGCCCAGATAGCTGTAATCAACTCAGATAGGACATAATAGTGTGGTCAAACCTGTGATTAAAATACCTGATGTCTAACGTAACTCAGAATTCCTTTACCCACCCAGACATCTGGCCCGACCAGATGACTTCACCCTGGAAGACCTCCACTCCCCCGCCCTGGTAGAACTGCCCTAGAAAAGGCCTGCGAGCCTTAGACTCGAGGTCACTAGCCTTATCTCCTGCTGGTGACCCTCGAGCTCGTGCTTAATAAAGGTTCTGTGTGACCCGATATCGGAGTGAAGCTCTCTGTTTTGGGGCGCCGACTCTAACATAACAAAGCAAGGTAAGTCCAATATAGTAATAATATGTATGTATATTGCTACACTCAAGCTGTTTGTTTGGTGTTGGTTTTTAGGCAGGGTCTTGTTTTGTAGCTCAGGCTATTATCAAGCTCATAATTCTTCTGCTTCATCCTCCTAAGTGCTAGGATAGTAGGTGTATGCCTCCATGGCCGGTGACTTTACAATGTTTAGGAGATAGGCAGAAAGTAAAAACATAGGAGTTCCTACCAGACAGATTTAGTGAGGTAGTGATTGACCACACTAGTTCTATGGATTCTTTTCATTTCACTCTGCTGGGTTTTATAGTTTATTTTTTATTGTCTGTGATACTGAAGATTGAACCCAGGGCCTCACGTGCTCAGCATCCCCTCTGCCATTAAACCACATTCCTGGTCCTTAATTCCCCACTTTGAATTAGTGAGAACTTGGTGAGAGATGGAGTTAGCATTTACAAAGGGATGCACTTTGCATTAGAAAGGAGCAGAACCTCACTAGAAGCTTGTTGTGATCAAGACTTAATTCTGTTTCTGGGGCGGTGGATAGTTGTCCCTGGAGAGGTGAGTGCCAGCTTTGTTAGAATTTGCCTTGGTGTGTCATTTCTCTTCCCTTGTTTTCTCTTCTGTGACACTTCACCTGCCATTCAATTGTCAGAGCCCTTCTTTTAATGTGATTTTTGCTTTTTGCCTCGCCTCCTTTTGAGGGGAAAAATGTCATGAGATGAATAGTACTTGAAGAGTACTGTGTAAGAACACGGTGGTGACAAATGGGCAGAAAGACGAACTCTGCTACTCGAGTAGCCCACGCTGGCTTCCTCCAGCTGCCTTCCTCCATGCTGCCTCGACATAGCCAGAGTGATTTAAGAGGGAGGAGCCTCAATTGAACAAACTGCTTCCATAAGGCTGAAGGGCACTTTCTTAATTAGTGATTGATGGGGGAGGGCTGAGTCCATTGTACGTAGTACCATCCCTGGTTGTCCTGGGTGCTATAAGAAAGCAGGCCGAGCAAATCTTGGGGAGCAAGCCAGTAAGCAGCACCCCTCCATGACCTCTGAGTCAGTTTCTGCTTTCAGGTTCCTGCCTTGTTTCAGTTCCTGTCTTGACTTTTGGTGAAGACCAGTGATATGGAGGTATAAGCCTAACAAAGCCTTTCCTCCCCAAGTTGCTTTGGTTATGGTATTTCATCACTGCAGTTGTAACCCAAATTAAGACAGAGCCTGCTTTTTGATCAGTCCAGCCTAGAGTGTGCTCTTTCTTGTACCTGGGCCTCTGCTGCTACTTCAGTAGAATAGGGCATTTGACTGAAGTATAGAATATCTTAACTGAAAGGGTTCTTTCCTACCATCCAACGCAGCCCCCCTCCTGAAGCCAGTTTCAGTAAAGGTTTATATTTATGGGTCTCTGGCTATAGTATTCCAAATATTTCTCAGATAGAGCCTCTGGCTGAGATTGTCTTGGGGTCTGAGAGAAGGGGTGGTCCTATTGGGATACTTTCCCTTTGATTAAGATCCTCATTTTAAGCTGGGTAGAGCTGGTTGGTGCACACCCTTAATCTCATCCCCTCCAAAGGCAGAGGCTGGCAGATCTCAGAGGTCAAGGTCAGCCTGATCAACAGAGCAAGTTTCTGACAGAAAGAAACTTGTCTTGAAAGAAACAAAATAAACCAAAAACAACAACAAAGAACATCAGTCATTTTGAAGGCAGCATTGAAAGCAGTGTTGATGAATACTCAGCCCTCCAGTGAGGGAACCCGAAGAAAATGCTTTCTATGTCATGGATTTAGTATCACTGAAGTCAAAAGTCCAGAGAAATCAGGGATCTGAGTGATCTAGTAGTTCCTGGCTGGTGATTCTGTAGGCTCATGAATTGAGGGTCTGAGGCTCTGTCAGTAACTTCACCAAAGGTATAGCTACAGCTTCTTCCATTTCCAAGGAGAGACCATTTGGGCCTTAAGTTATGGAAGTTGTTTAGCATGAGGACAATTGATTAACTTTAGACTTCTCAGCTCTCTTCTGCAAGCAAGAATAATCTGGATGGGGACTGAACAGGTAAACTTGTGTTTCCATACCTCTATCTGAAAGGCCATTGTGGGGGAAGCCCCACCCCTACCCCCACATCACTGTGCTTGAATTGTAGACTTACTGGAATGTGTTGCACCCTGCTCCCATGCCCTACACCAGGAGATTAGCCTGCCTTGCTAAGTAACTGGTGCCTAGCCTGCCACACTTGTAAGGATTGATGTCTAAGATAACTCAGAATTCATTTACCCACCCGGATTCCAGGAGATTAGCCCGCTGGGCTAAGTTACTGGTGCCTAGCCTGCCACACTTGTAAGGATTGATGTCTAAGATAACTCGGAATTCGTTTACCCACCCGGATTCCAAGAGAACTACAAAGATTTCTGGCCCGACCAGATGACTGCACCTTGGGTGACCCCGCTCCCCTCGCCCTGGTAGAACGACCCCATAAAAGGCCTGCGAGCCTTGGAATCGGGGTCGCCAGTCTCTTCTCGTGCTGTGTGACCCGCGAGCTCGTGTTTAATAAAACTTCTTTTTGTTTCCCGATATTGGAGTGAAGTTCTCTGTTTTTGGACGCCGACTCTAACATTTGGAGGTCCCACCGAGATCGGTAAGGACGGTGGTGAGTTGGTGGGGAAGCAGCTGTTCGGGCGGCCCTTGAGGACCCTCGGATGGTGGGGGACAGATGTGTCCAGAACCCACAGGCTGCAGCTCTGGAGGATGCTCTGGAGTGTGGGGACCCTGAGATAGGGGCCCCGTCTGGTTCCCTTCTGCCTAGGAGATTTTTCAGGTGGCCCGAGCCAATAGACAGTCTTTTGGTTTCATTTTCTTTACCATATTGCCGGCTTGTCCTGTCTGTGTGTGTTGTCTCGATTTTTGTGTCCTTCTGTGTCTGTTTCTATTTGTTTGAATTTGCTTCCACCCCTTTGGCTCTAACCCTTTCCCACTGGTCAGAGGTGACGGACCGTGCATCGAACTTGGTGGTCCATGTGAAGAAAGGAAGATGGCAGATTTTCTGTTCATCTGAGTGGCCCACTTTTGGAGTGGCCGGCGGATGGAACTTTTGACCTTAACATAATCAAGGCAGTCAAACAAAAGGTTTTTGTTTCAGGTACACACAGACACCTAGATCAGCAGGCATACATCTGGGTCTGGGAGGACCTGGCAACAGACCCTCCCAAGTGGGTCCGGCCTTTTCTGACTATTACTTCCTCACTTCCTTCTGCTCCGACTCTGGTGGCCAAACCTTCCCAACCAACTTCCCAGGGCCCCCCTCCCCCTCCTCCTCTTCCTGAATCCCAGTCTGATCTCATTTCATTTGACTCAGATTTTCCGCCTCCCTATCGACCCGAGCCACGACTGCAGGAGGAAACTGGACCTGGGGCAGCTGTCCTGGTCTCCCCGTCTGGCCCGGCACATGGGACACGCCAGAGGAGAGCAAGGCCTCCGGAAGAGGCCCCTCTGGCCGTCACTTTGCCCTTGCGACCCATTGGGGGAGTAATTGATGATGGGGCTGGGGGGGACATGCCTGTGTTCCAGTACTAGCCCTTCTCTTCTTCTGACCTGTATAACTGGAAAAATAACAATACAGCATTTTCTGAGGACCCCTCCAAACTAACGAATCTCTTAGAATCCATCATGTTCTCCCACCAACCCACTTGGGACGACTGCCAGCAGCTTCTAGGGATCCTCTTCAACACTGAAGAGAGGCAGCGCATCCTCCAGGAAGCCAGGAAATTAGTCATCGGACCTGATGAGTGGCCAGCACAGCTCCCCAACCTGATTGATGATTGCTTCCCACTGGAGTGACCAACTTGGGACCCTAACACCCCAGGAGGTAGAGAGCATCTGTCCATCTATTGCCAGACTCTAATGGCGGGTCTCCATGCGGCGGCCAGAAGGCCCACAAATTTGGCCCAGGTGTATGGGGTTCTTCAAAGGCCTGAAGAAAGGCTTTCTCAAAAGGCTCATGGAGGCATATAGGAGATACACGCCCTTTGATCCACAATCAGAGGAGCAGAGGGGGGCAGTAGCCATGGCCTTTATAGGGCAGTCAGCTGCAGACATAAGGCGCAAGTTACAGAGACTAGATGTTTTGCAAGGGTTGAGTTTGGGAGACTTAGTCAGGGAGGCAGAGAAAGTCTTTTATAAGAGAGAAACTATGGAAGAGAAAGAGGCCAGGTTGGAGAGGGAAAGAGAAGAGAAGGAAAAACAGAGACAAGCTGCGAACCCGAGACTTATCGCAGATCCTCACCGTGATGGTAAAAGACAATTCAGGGCCCCGAGGGAGAGCAGGAGGCCGTCCACCCTTAAAACCTAACCAATGTGCCTACTGCAAAGAGGAGGGCCACTGGGCTCGAGAATGCCCAAAGAAAAGAAGAAGGTGAGGCCGGCCAATTCTGGCCCTTGAGGATTGAGGAGGTCAGGGTTCAGGACCCCTCCCCGAGCTCTGGGTAACCTTTGAAGTGGAGGGGATCCCGATTGACTTTGAAGTAGATACGGGGGCAGTTTTCTCAGCGATACAACAACCCCTTGGGCCTCTGTCCTCCTGCAAATCTGTAGTCCAAAGGGCCAACGGGAGTAGAGAAAGACCCTGGACTGTCGCGCGCAACCTTGCCAGCAAGGAAAGTGCAACACCCAGGATCTTCTTTCAGCAGTTTTTTCGGGACCTTTACAATTGCTCTCTCTTTGTTCTTCTCTCTGCTTCTCCTTCTCCTCCCCCAGGAAACCCCACCCACTGACTAGAAACTCTCAGAGCATCCAATCTCAATAAGCCACGTGGGCACAGCTCATAGGTCCACATACACAACAGCAAACCACGCCCCAGGCTCAAGCCAAATAAGGAGTTGTTTATCAAAAGAGAGCACTCACCCACGGGGGGTGGAGGCAGGAAATCAGCACTCAGAAATCAGACTCTCAGAAACTTTTTGCCTTCGAATGGTCGGACCCCGAGAAGGGGAGAACAGGACAGTTAACTTGGACCAGACTCCCACAGGGATTCAAGAACTCTCCTACCATCTTTGATGAGGCCCTACACCGGGATCTCCGAGAATTCCGGGAGACGACCCCCGAAGTCACCCTCCTCCATTATGTCGATGACCTCCTCCTGGCGACAGACAATTGTGACGCCTGCAGGCGAGGGACAGAGAAACTGCTGGCAAAGTCGGGGTACTGAGCGTCCGCCAAAAAGGCGCAAATCTGCCAGAACCGGGTTACATTCCTCAGCTACTCTCTTGAAAGGGGGAAAAGATGGCTGATGGATGCCTGAAAGAAGACGGTGGCCAACATTCCAATCCCATCGGATTGCCAGCAGCTGCGAGAATTTCTAGGTGCGGCAAGATTCTGTCACCTATGGATCCCAGGGTTTGCTGCCATAACAGAGCCATTTTCTCCCCTGCTCAAGGAAAGGAACCCCTTTGTCTGGCAAGAAGAACACCAGACAGCGTTCGAGACGTTAAAGAGGGCACTCCTGTCAGCACCTGCCCTCGCACTCCCTGATGTGAGTAAGCCCTTCACTCTGTACCTCCATGAAAGAGGCGGGGTGGCAGTTGGTGTGTTAGCACAGGCCCTCAGCCCCTGGAAGAGGCCCATCGCCTACCTATCCAAAAGACTCGACCCGGTGTCTAGATGGTGGCCCACTTGCCTCCGGGCAGCGGCAGCAGGGGCCACCCTGGTGAGAGACTCGGACAAATTGACTCTGGGGCAACACCTGACCATCATAGCCCCTCATGCGCTAGAGAGTATTGTCTGCCAGCCACCTGAACAATGGCTGAACAATGTCCGGGCCTACTATCAGACGATGCTACTAGATCGGGACCGCATCACTTTTGGGTCCCCATCTCTCCTGAACCCAACCACTCTCCTCCCCGTCTCCCCGGGAGAAGGTGAAACTGCACCGATCCACGATTGCGGCGCCATCTTGGCTGAGGAGACGGGAGTCCGAAAGGATCTGAGAGACCAACCGCTGGCTCACTCCGACCTGATATGGTATACAGATGGCAGTAGTTTTCTAAATGAAGGTCAGAGGAGAACAGGAGCAGCAGTAGTAGATAAGAACGGAGTCATCTGGTCCAGCAACCTCCCGGAAGGGACCTTGGCCCAGAAGGCAGAACTGATCATGCTCACACAAGCCCTCACCATGGCAGCAGGAAAACAGGCCACAATTTACACAGACAGCCGATACTCGTTTGCGACAGCTCATGTGCATGTAGCCATATACCGGGAAAGAGGGCTACTAACATCGGCAGGGAAAGAAATTAAAAATAAGAAAGAAATCGAAGCACTACTGGATGCTGTAATGCTGCCCCGCGAGCTGGCCATCGTACACTGCCCTGGACACCAAAAAGGGGACTCCCCAGTTGCAGTAGGGAACAGAAAGGTGGATCAAGAATCGAAGGAAGTTGCTCTCCGGGACCCAAGGAGCTTAACCATTCATGCATCGGCTCCGGAGGAATAAGCTCCAGAAGAACCTCCACCCCTGGAGCCTCTGAAGGACACTCTGGAAAGGATCCACAAGCTGACCCATCTGGGCAGTAGAAAATTAATCCAGTTGACTGCAGAAAATAAAGCCCAATCCCCATCCGAAAAAAGGCAAATGGCTGAGAAAGTGGTGGCCGCCTGCCGAGCCTGCCAGCAGGTTAATGCGTATCCTGGGCAGCTGGCCCCCAGGAAGAGGTTACGAGGAACTCGACCTGGCCAATATTGGGAAGTAGACTTCACTGAGGTAAAACCAGCTAGGTATGGCCTAAGGTACCTACTAGTGTTTATAGATACCTTTACAGGATGGGTAGAGGCCTACCCCACCAAGAGAGAAACCGCGATGGTTGTTGCCAAGAAGATCCTGGAGGACATCTTCCCTGGGTTCGGATTGCCGCAGGTAATAGGGTCAGATAATGGACCAGCATTCGTGGCCCAGGTAAGTCAGGGACTTACAAAGATACTGGGGATTGATTGGAAATTGCATTGTGCCTATCAGCCCCAGAGCTCAGGACAGGTAGAAAGGATGCATAGAACCATTAAAGAGTCCTTAACCAAATTGACCATGGAGACTGGCTCTAGAGATTGGACGATGCTCCTACCTTAGAGCTAGGAACACACCTTCCCCCACGGGTCTTACCCCTTCGAATTACTTTTCGGGTGTGCACCCCCACTTAAGAATTTAACCCTCCAGCAAGGAGAAATCATGCCCTCTCCCCTGTCTGATAAGCTGCGAGCCCTAGTGGCTGTCCAACACATCCTGTGGAAACAGCTGTCTGCTGCATACCAACCCAGCGGGGACAATGCAGCGCATCAGTTCCATGTAGGGGACTTTGTGTACGTATGCAGACATCAGCATCAGACTTTGGAACCCTGGTGGAAGGGACCATATCAGGTCCTGCTGACTACACCCATGGCAGTCAAAGTGCATGGGATTGCTGCCTGGATCCATGCCTCACACCTCAAACCTGCCCAGGCACCGGATGACTCCTGAACTGTGGAAAGAACTGACAATCCTCTTAAACTTTGGATCTGCCGTCATTGCGATCGCAAGTAACCCACATCAACCGGTGCCTCAGACTTGGCAGGTTATGTCAGGCCAAGGGGAGGTTGTTTGGGAAACCACCTCTGATCAACACCCACTATGGAGCTGGTGGCCCGACTTACATCCGGATCTCTGCCAGCTAGCAGTGAGTTTGGATAACTGGGATATCCTTACAACTGACCCCGGGAACCCCCAATCACCAGCTATTTGCCAGGATGGAGGGGACACTTGTAAATGTAATGGGAAAAGATATGGGTGCGGACACCCTGAGGCTAGAGCAGCCCTGTCAGGTCTACCCTTCTACGTCTGTCCTCTGGATGGTAGGGATAGGGAAATGGCTAAGCAATGTGGGGTTATGAAAATTATTACTGTAAAGCATGGGGATGTGAAACAACTGGTAACACCTACTGGAAACCCTCATCTACATGGGATCTCATTGAGGTAAAAAGAAACAACATGGGCAAAGGTTGGCGCCCCCTCACCCAGGGACGCTGTTGGGGAAGCGTCAGGTCAGGACAAGATAATACTTACTGGAAGGGAGAGGGCCCATGTATAAGATTCACCTGTAATCCCCTGAATATCTCCTTTACCAAGGCAGGACGTGAGGCACGGGACTGGATTAAGAGGAGGCAATGGGGGCTCAGGATTTATGTCTCGGGGGGAAGTCCAGGACTATTGTTCAAGATTAGATTAAATAAGGGCAGCATACAGGCATGCCTGGCTGTCGGCCCAAATGTGGTTCTTACAGACCAGAAGGAACCTCCACCTAACGTCTACCAACCTGAGGTCCATTCCACACCCCCACAGAACATCTTAGACTCTCCTGCGAATCCCACCGCCCCGGGGTCAGGAGAAAGACTTATGGACTTAATAGAAGGAGGATATCAGGCTTTGAATTCAACCTATCCCAATCTTACTAAGTCCTGCTGGTTCTGTCTCCAGGCTAGCCCCCCTTACTATGAGGGGATGGCTATAAATGGAAGTTTTACTCACAACACTTCGACTAGCTGTAATTGGGGAATGAAGCATATGTTAACCTTACCCGAGGTGACTGGCTTAGGAACCCGCCTGGGGCACCCTGCCAGGGAAGGAAATCTTTGTGCCCGAACAGAAAGCATAACAACAGCAGATAGCTCTCTCTTCCTTGTCCTGGCTCCAGGTCTTTATTGGGCATGTAGCACGGGACTCACCCCGTGCATCTCGGTTGCTAGTTTCAATCAGTCTAGAGACTTTTGTGTCCTTGTTCGAATCTATCCAAGGCTAGTTTATTACCCAGCTGAAGAGTTTGAGGAACATTTTGCAGGCAGGACTCGATTCCCCAGAGAACCAGTCAGTGTCACCCTAGCTGTGTTGCTCGGAGCAGGGGTTTTAGCCGGAGTGGGAACAGGAGCAGCGGCTCTAATAGAGGGTCCTAGGCAACTAGGAATCCTAGAGGCAGCAGTCCAGCAAGACCTACAGGCAATCGAGACCTCTGTTACTGCCCTAGAAGAATCTTTAACCTCACTATCGGAGGTGGTCCTACAGAACAGACGAGGATTAGACTTGCTGTTTCTAAAAGAAGGTGGTTTGTGAGCTGCCCTAAAGGAGAACTGTTGCTTCTACACAGACCATACGGGTGTAATCAGGGAATCGATAAAACTCAGGGAAAGATTATATGCCAGGGAAAAGAGCTTACAGGGCTCCCAAAGCTGGTTTGAGGGCTGGTATAATCAATCCCCATGGCTAACTACATTACTGTCAGCCCTCACAGAACCCCTCATTGTGCTAATCCTGGTTCTCATGATCGGGCCATGTATCCTTAATCGAATCTCAGCATTTGTACGATCCCAGGTGAATGGAGTTAAAATGATGGTCATAGCTTATGCTGGAGAGGATGTGGAGCAAGGGGAACACTCCTCCATTGTTGGTGGGAGTGTAAGCTTGTTCAGCCACTTTGGAATACAATATGGAGGTTTCTCAGAAAATTGAGAATCAATCTCCCCAAGGACCCAGCAATACCACTTCTGGGTATATACCCTAAAGAGGCACATTCACACTCCAAAGGTATTAGCTCAA
>PVIH01031162.1:0-11203 GCA_004025045.1 Sigmodon hispidus | reverse complement strand
GTTCCAGCTTTTTTCTTCAGGTTTTCTATTTCCATTTTTGCCTCATTTTGCACCTTTTTTATTGCTTCTATTTCAGCTTTTATTTCAGCTTTTAGTTCCTGGCATGTTTCTTTCATAGATTTGTTCATCTCTTCCAATTTTTTGTTTGTATTTTCTTCTATTTCTTTAAGGCTTTTTTTCATATCTTCTTTTAGAGCTTCGATGATCATCAAAAAGGAATTTTTGGGGTTGCTTCCTTCTGTTTCCTCTTCATTGCTCAATTCAGGTCTTGTATTTGTAAGATCGCCACTCTCTTCTGGAGTTACCATGTTGTCCTTTGTATTATTATGTAATTTTTTGCACTGACGTTTGCCCATGGCTTCAGTGGTTCACAATTAGACGGGTCCTGGTCAGTTGTGGCACTCGGGTTTGTGTGCCTCCTGTCACCTCTTTGGTCAGGGTTTGATTCTGTCTTTCAGAGACCCCTGCAGTTGTTGGTTTGCTCAGTTCGAGGTCGTGGTGGGGACCCGCGCAGATTCCTTCAGCAGCAGCTGTGGGTATGGTCAGGGGCACAGCTTACCTGCCCCTGCTCCAGAGTGTGCTGGGACTCTGCAGAGAGCACTTGTTCCCGAGAGCGGAACCGGAAGCAATGGGAGCTCAACTCTCCCTCCCAGGCTAGGATATAGGCGCTGAGGCCTGCTGATCCCTCCTCACCTCTGGTCAGGGTCTGAATCTGCCCTTTAGTGACCTTGTAGTTGGTTCACTCAGTTCGCTCAGTTCGAGTTAGTGGTAGGGAGCCGTGCAGATTCCCTCAGCAGGAGCTGTGGGTATGGTCAGGGGCACAGTTTACTTGCCTCTGCTCCAGAGTGCGCTGGGACTCTGTAGAGAGCACTTGATCCCGGGAGGGGAACCTAAAGCAATGGGAGCTCAACTCTCCTTCCCAGGCTAGGATATAGGCACTGAGGCCTGCTGATCCCTCCTCACCTCTGGTCAGGGTCTGAATCTGCCCTTCAGAGACCCTGTAGTTGGTTCGCTCAGTTCGCTCAGTTCGAGGTAGCGGTGGGGAGCCGTGCAGATTCCCTCAGCAGGAGCTGTGGGTGTGGTCAGGGGCACAGTTTACCTGCCCCTGCTCCAGAGTGCGCTGGGACTCTGCAGAGAGCACTTTTTCCTGGGAGCGGAACCGGAAGCAATGGCGTTTTTAGCTTTTCAAAGGTACTAATTTACAACTTGTATTGTTGCACCTCTTAAAATTCCAAGATAAGAAATAGCAACCCGCAAACCCAAACCTGACCATTCATTTCAGTTCATGGCCTGTCTGAGAGTTTATATCCAATATTCTTATACTTTCCAACATGAAGATGATATCTTGAGCATCCAAGTTTCCCAACATGTTAATCATAGCAGCCCGTGTCAATGGTAGAAAGTATGATATGGAAAAAACGTGAATTAGGAGCATATAAGTCTCAGAAATTACATCATAATGAGCTACCTTACCTCTCTAATATTCAGGCTTAACAGGGTTTATATTAAATCTTTCTTGAAATATTACTAGGCTCAAATGACTGTCATAAACCTGTATACTATGCAAAGTATAGCACAATATGGTACCATATTACAATAATGATATCAAAGGCTGGTCATTTTTTAATTAATAGTAGTAGAGGAAAAATTGTTCTTAAGCAGAGGTAAAGGAATCTAGATCCCAGTCATAGCTCTGAGGTCATTAGCTGTTTATATGCAACAGTCCAGTCACTCCCTTCTTCTGAGTCTCCTGGTCTACACTATAATCAGGTAGACAGGTTATTTTGTGCTGTGACATTAGAGTGTAAAAGCTCATTGAAAGCAGCTATTATTTTTTTTATTTTTGCATCTTCATTCCATAGTATATAGCACATAATATTTGTTTCACTGCATAATTTGAACTAAAAAGGACTTAGAAATATAGAATAAGGAGACTATAGATGTGGGATTATTTCAGTATCTATTGAGGGGGAAAAATCACTTGGTATCAAATGGTTACCAAAAGAGTAAAGGAAGAAGTTGACTAAATTACAAATAAAATAGTGGCCATCTGACTGAACTCTAGCAAGAATGTCTGTAAGTAAATATCTGGGCTTGAATATGAAATATCCCCTAAGATCTCATGGGTAGAGGAAGGATTTTTTTCTCAATGTAATGTGCAGAGATTTAACGTTTAGAAAGTGACTGGATCAAGATAACATTGATATAATCATTTCATGTATCCATTGATCAGCTAATAATGTGACAACTTATTAGAAAGTAATATAAATTAGAAAGTGAGGTCTATTTGAAGATGAATGTTCGCTAAGGAAGGATATTTAAAGTTCACACCTTTTGTTCCTTGACTACTATCAAGTAAGAAGCTATATTCTGCCATGTCGTTCTGCGAGAATGGGCTACTGCTTTACTACTGGTCTAGAAACAATAGAGTCAGCTCTCATGGCTAGTACTTATCAAACTATGGGTCATAATAAGTTCTTTCTCCCTTACATTTTAAAAAGTATTTTTGTCATATGAGTACATGTTTCAAACATAGTGAATAAAAGAACTGCTTTATACCCTAGGAGATATTAGATTACAGAACTGGGTTATTTAAAATGGAAAAGAGAATTCTCACTAGAGAATAAATTATCTGACATAGTTCTTTAATCAATTAATAGCATAAAGCTTGTATTAAAAACTATTCCATGTCAGTATGGAGTACCCAGGTTAGTGTACAGTTAAAGGATTAGATAGTTGGAAGTTATCAACTTTGCTATTCGGATTCTCACTGTGTTTAAAACCATAAAACAACTCATGTGTAAGAATTATAATTTCTAAAATTTAAACACTCATAGTTAGCCAAAAGTGTAAGTACCTGCGATCTCTAACCTGTAGACAGGCCATCACTATCAGCTTCCCGACAGTCAACACTTTGGAGATATCACCCAAGAGAGTGTGGAAGAATACAAAAGTAGGTCAATGGTGAGGACAGTAGTGAGAAACAGTGACCTCTGGACATAGCATTACTGCTGCATACGCCCACAGCATCCATGAAACATGCACAAGATCAAGCCAGTTAAAATTACAGCATACATGAAGAAAGGTACCCATATCGTCACCCTGATGAGAGGAGCTACTAGCAGTTGATGGTTGCATACTGGGGGAAAACCACTCTACTTTGGAGACAGATGTGGATAACAGCAAGTTCCCATCCCTCAGTGGATAGCCTCACACCAATGAGCATATGGGTAGCACTAATTAAATCAGGTTATTAACAATAGTAATTTTTAATGGGACTATAAAGATGGCTGTGTAAACAAATAGAGACAGTTGAAGGGGTAGTGGTAGATGAATATAATCAAAACACTGTATAAATGTATGAAAATTTCATAGACTAAAAACAATTATTTTCAAAATTTATAATCTATAGAGCTAAAGAGATGATTCAGCTCATAAGAGTAATTTATGATTTGCAGAGGAATTGCATTTTATTTTCAGCACCCACATAGTGGGTTACAGCTGTAACTCAGTACCATGGGATCCAACACTCACTTCCAGCCTCTGCAGCTACTATGTGGTACACATACAGACATATGAGCAAGAAACTTATACACATAAAAATCAAGTAATCTGTTTTACAAACTTCAATTAGAGTCAGCTAGAGGATGTTGGGATTGTATTAAGTCAGAAACAGTTGGTATGCATTCCATCCATATTGTGATTCTTAGGACAACTTGTATTAGTAATAGTAAGATTTTAGATAGGAATATTCAGAGAAATCCAGGAAAAAAAGGGAATAGGCCATAGAGAGATTATCCATCTTTATCTTATCTTTTGAATGATAGAAATTGAAAAATACAATCTAGTTCACTACAGGAATTAAAAATACTGAAAAATAATATTCTTTGTACCTCTACTATGTGTCAGGCTCTTCAAACTAACTTAAAAAACTAGTAAACTTACTGAAAAACATATACAGGAGGTAAGACTAGTAACTTAATTTCACAGATAAAGAAAAAGATGTGCAGTGTTCCTACTTACAGCAAGCTGCAAAAGGAGGATTTGCCCCCAAGATGACTAGATTCCAGTCCATTCTTGACACTATGCTGATTCCCCAATCCCATAGAAAGTACATATTTACTTATTAACATGGAAAGTCCTAGTTTGTACTTTTTCACTCAAGAATTTTAAGTTTAAAAGATCAATTATATGACCAACTAAACTTCTATTTTGAACTTAAAAAATGTAGGACACAGTTCACTTTATTTCAACTACTATTTGGTAGCCAGGAGCTTAGTAACTGAAGTTTCCTTTGTTTTCCATAAATCTCAAGAGAAACTGGTTCTTTTTTAGGATTAAAAAGAAAAAAGAAAAGAAATGGGAAATGTTTGTTCTTCTCAACGACTACCTTCTGAGTCTATCACTCACACATAGGTGAAACAAAAAGAAAAGTATTAGTGTGAAAAAATAAGTAAGCATAGAAAACTGTTCTTCAGAACTTAATTTTTAGAAAAGTCACAAAAGAGGCTGATTCTCAAAGACATCAAGCACAGAAGACTCTGAATGGCTAGAGCTGAATCCACATTTCAATTGAGTGCACTGGCATATATAACATCATCACTCACTGTATAATCAAATAATTTCATCCTTCTATTCTGTGCTGAATCTTATGCAAATATAGTATCTTACCAAGGACAAAGGCTCTGTTAGTCTAATACTTTGCTAAATACTCACCACCTAGCACAGAACCTGCTACATAATAGGTTCACAACAGCACATTATATGAATATAAGTGAATACAAAGTCGCCTAAAGACACTTTAAAATAACCCTGTGAAATAGAGAAGAACAAACAAAATCAGAGAATATGATGGCAATATAACAAGTAGACCACAGAAATCTGTAAACCAAAGGAAACTAAGACAGACAAAAAGATGTGATCAGGAGAACAACCCCAAAAACCTGAGGCTTGGGATGAACTCTGAAATAGCATTTGGCATTATACATTCTCATTTGATTATAGTTTCATCCAAACAGTAGAGATCGTTACTACATTACAGAAATAAGAAGGTCTCAGGAAGACTAAATGGTTTTCCAAAATTATAATTACCTATAAGGAAACCTGAGGATGAAAGTGGAGGCCACTGGTGAAAATCTTAAATTCAAAGAGAAGTCTTTTTGATATTTGAGGAAAGAGGAAAAGGTTTGAGGTCTGAAAATAACTTACTTTAACTATGGAAAAATTTTTTAAAAAATCTAATTCAAGGACAAAATATAGAAAACTTTAAGAGAAAGAATCAAAGTGGCTTTAACAGACTATAAGGACAATCTTTTATTCCCCAAACAAATATCTACTTAGAACTTACTATATTATATGCAAATTAAATAAGACAGTCTGATTTTAAAATCTTAAAGTCTTATATGAACACAGACATCTATTTGCAGAAAATTAAAAGGAGAGAGAACATGGAGCTGATACACTATTCAGGAAGAGAAAAATTATTCATCTGTGCAGCGATTTTCATTGGCTTGAATAGAGGTCAGATGTGTCCTTAAGTGAGGACATTGGAAAGAAGTAGTAGGTCTGTGTGAGAAAGACGTCTAACTGAATTTTGTATAACAACTATCCTATCAACTACCAATTTATGTAATTCTGCTATATAATCCAAGACCTAGTACTGGAAATGTTTATAATAAAGCTCTTTCAATACATAGAAAACTGAAAATAGACGACATTAGTAACAAGTAACAGATCCACACCTGCCTCACACAGAAAAATAATAAAATTTTAAACATCCAACTTCCTTAAACAAAGCGGATAGTTTGAATACTGGGCTCCAAACAAGGTAGTAAATCTGTAGAGGCGTTTTGAGAAAATAACTCTTTTCCATATTTTGACACAGGGATACAGAAACTGTCTAGATCAAATGACTCTCTTCTCCATTCCTGTACTCCCCCTCTCTTACACACACACGTAAAAAAAAAAAAAATGTGATTCTGGTTTCCATGAAGGTCAACTTATCTCATTGCATTCTTTCATTTCCTGTGCTAAGTTTCTTGGTTGGGTCAAGTGCTCTCTGGGAAGCTGTGTATTACCTGCCTTTAGGAGACTCTACAATGCAACTCTCTTGGTGAAAGTATTAAGGTGTAAGAGAACCTTCCTCTTGAAACAAAATTTTTTTATGTGTAAATGTTTATTCCTACACAAATATATATCAATCAAATGTATTCAAGAGCTTGTGGGAGGCAAAAGCGGTGGTAGGATCCCATGAAAATGGAGTTACAGACTCTTGTGAGCCCTCATGTGTCAATACTGGGAACCCAACCTAAGTCTTTGGCAGGAACAGTAGCACTCTATTTCTGTGAATTAAAAATTTTCATGCACTATCTTTTGATCATGTTTTCCCTCACCCAACTCTTCATAGATTCTTTATATGCTGCAATTTTTTTCTTTATATCCTTGAGAGAGAAAAAAAAAACAGCACAGTCACCAGATAGTGATGGTACATATCTCTAATCCCAGCACTGGGGAGGCACAAGCAGGAAGATCTCTGAACTCCAAGGCAATCTGACTACAGAGTGAGTTCCTAGAAAGCCAGGACTACACAGAGAAATCCTATTGCGTGCGCGCGCACACACACACACACACACACACACACACACACACACACACACACACAAAATAGAGAAACAAAAACTGAACCAAAGCAAGCCAAAAACAAACAAACCCAATAAGGCCTAAAAACGATAATTACATATGTATGTATATATAATTTATGAATCATTATTTATAATTTGGACTAATAATTTTCCTATAAATCAAAGCCTTGAAAGCTGTAAATATTTGGTATATATTCTCTTCAAATTACCAAATCACAATAAATAGAAACAAATGTCCTTCTTTTAAAAGAGAACACATAAAAGGATGAGTTCCTTAGAGACCAAGACTATTGAATCAAAAAGTTATCAATGGTTTTCAACTTTCCCAATGCTAAGAACCTTTAACATAGTTCACTATGTGGTGGTGTCTGCCAACCATAAAACTAATTTTGCTGCTGTTAGAAATTATAATGTAAATATCTGATATGCAAAGTGTCTAATAAGGCAGAGTCATAACCTACTGTTTGAGAACTGCTGGTTTAGATGAAAAACAAAGCATCCTGAGATAATTCCAAGGATTTATTTCTTTGGTTCAATTTTTTTTTTTGCTAAACTTAGTACTTGGGTAAGTGAAATTTTGAGTCTGATAATTAAAGTTTTACATTAATGATAGATTCATATATACAAATATTTCAATTTCGGAGTAAGTAGTGGTTTTTCATGGTCTTGTCTGATAAATTTTAAACAGTTATTTAAAATTGACTTTTATTAACTTCAACTCAGCATAGTCACTTCTCATCTATTTCCATGAGAATTATTCTATAGAACTAAGTTTCTCAAAAATCACCCATTACTGATAATGGGAAGAACAGAAGATAAACGTCTAGTCAGTGATTGAAAAGAACTGAGGCCTAGAAAAACTTCTGTTTTCTCCAGGTCACCCTAATCAATGCACAGTTAGAAGAAACTAGAGTGTTAGGAGAAGACTTAGCCAGAAACTATAAGACACATACACAAAAGAAAACATAGATCATTGCACGTGCCCTTTCCACTTATCTATACTGCCTCTATTTTACCACCAAAGCCTTAGTTCTGTTTTCTATTAAACAAGATGAAGTCATATAGGATACTTACATGACACAATAAAAACTGCATTTTTCTTATATGCATTTTTGGATACCTAAGGAATAAGTAATTGTTTTACCGCAATAGTAATAGTCCACAGATTAACTCTGTTAAACTAGAAGTCTAACATCTAATTTCACCTTCTCCTTCACTGTGATGAAATAATAATATCACTATCTCTGACCTGCCACAATAGGTAAGTGTAAACAACCACCAAGGTGATAGAGAAAAGGAAATAGAACCTTTCTTTCCTCCTTTCTTCCATAATGCACTAAAAACCATCTTTTTCATGGGATTCAAGGATTGACTCCACTGACAAGATGAGCAACAAAATGGAGTGGGATGGAATCTGTCCATGGTATCTGAATGTAACCTCATAGCTCATGTTTCCTATTAGGTTTGTTAACCAGCATCAGAGGGAAAATCAACACAGGCAGTTAGTGTGCTTCCTTTAAAGGAGCCTATCCATCTGGTACAGTGAAGAAGCCATCAGCCCTTTAATTAAAATGCAATTTCTATCTGTGCTGCATCCCAGGATGGCTATTCCATCTGTATGAGATGGGGGAGGGGAAACACCAACCTCTGCACTTCTCTGGGTCTATTAAGTTTATTTAGTTTCAATTAATCTAACTACACAAGGGGCTTCTTCTCACTTCTCACTCTACAAAGCAGGGTGGTACATGCTATACTTGGGATGTTTAAAATGCAAGCATTTTAAAAACTATGTTCCCATTCATATTACAGAAAGGCTTAACTACTTCTGACTAATTCTGTAATTAAAATATATCACCAGCACAGATTCACCTGCATGAGTAGGTGTTGGTGTGCATACCCATGTGATGGGCAAAGATGAGTCACTCATAGACAGCATGCAGAGAAATTTTGCTAAGTGGCTAAATGATTCCTAAAGATAATTTCAAAAGAAAGTCATAGAGAACATGGAAAGATAAATAAAAGAATTGCTATTAAATCATAATTAGAAAAAAATCATATATAATAATAAATCCTTACAGAAATGAAAGATACTGAGGTAGAAGGAACTAAGCTAGAAGGTGACAGGAAATGGGATTAAACTGGGAAGGTCACCAAAGATAACAGGAACACACATGAGAAAGGTAAGCCAAGTTTGTAGTTAGAAAGATATTATGGAAAAGACAAATCTAGACATGGGTAAAGAGCTGAAGACCAGAATGAGCAGATCCAGAAATGAAACTGTAAGCAGTATGTATGCCTAAATCTTTGTTTCTACTTTAAATATTTTAGTAAATTATGTAGATAGGCATGGAAGATTAAATAACCTATTTCAGCCTGGGTCATTTCAAAAAAAAGTACTGAATTTTCAGAGAGCAAAGGTCCAATAGACACTGTTTATTATGGCTAATTCACTTCCACCTTATCAATATCCTCATCTGAGAAACCAACAACTAGATAACTAGATCTTTGTCAGACACAGAGCTAGCATATACAGCTACAAATGAAAGAACAGAACTCATATAGCAATGAATAAAGATGCTCCCCTGGGTTGAGCTATTCATGTGTTCTATGAAATCTGACAATGAACTGGGAATAGAAAATTTATTTTAAAACAATTTTTTTGCACTTTTGTGTGTATGATATTAAGGCACTGTGTTATCTTTTCTGTTTCTTCCTCTTCAAAGTTAAGATGTTGGAACAAATGTTTTCTTAAGTTTTTTTTTAACTAATACTTTATAATACTGTGGTGATATGTTATATATTTAATAAAACCTGGAATATCAAGAGATCAACCCAGAATCAAACTAGGCAGAGGTAGCACACTCCATCATGATTTAGGAGTTCATTCTGGATCTCTGAGAGTTCCAGGGATAACAAAGCAGTGTTAACTCGTATAGCATGAGGATCTAGAGGATCTCTGGGAGTTCCAGGAATCCAGAAGATCTCCAGTTGTTCCAGGGATCCAGATGAAATCTGTGAGAACAAGGCCAAACAGCTGGGCTTCAATGGTACACACCTTTAATCTCAGCACAGAGAAAGCCAAGAGTGGTGACTTATGCCTTTAATCTCATAACTCCAGAGACAGAGATCTTTCATGTTTCTGTGAGTTCAAGGCTGACTACCAAGTAGAATAGCTCATGCCGTTAATCTTAACCTAGATGGGATACAGCTGGGTGAAGAAGGAGAATAAGGCAGACTTGGGGAAACAGCAGGCATTAGAAGTGACCAGAAGTGAGGCTGAGTAAGCTGGAAGATAGCTGGGTGAGATTTGACTGTGGTGTTTCTTTCTTTGATATTACAGCCTTTCCCTGATATCTGGCTCTAAGTTTCTTTTAATACAACTAGAATTCGTGCTACAGTTATCTTCAAAGCTTTCTATTGAGGGTATGTACTCACAGAGATTCTCTAGATCCTCATGCTGTGTGAGTTACCTCTGCTCTGTTATCGCTGGAAGTCCCAGAGCTACCTCTGCCAAGTAGAGAAGCCTTCTATGTCCCTCTTTCTCAACTATGAGTCTACAGTCAATGATATCACTGCAAACATAGCTTCTTTTCCCTTTGCAGTCAACAGGAGCACAAATCATGGGCATCCACATGATCTCTGGCATCAGTACATGCCATGGACCTCAACATGTCTCTGGTGGTAATACAGACCACTTACAACATCAAAGCCTTCTGCCAAGTCACAAGCCACAGATGACATCATAGCCCTTAGTGGCAGTACAGACCAAGGACATCAACAAGGCCTCTGGGGCAACATAGACCACAGAAACCAATATGGTCTCTGATAGTAGCCCAGGCTGGGGGACCTCAGGCCAAATGGCCCTTCATGATAACATAGGCCATGACATCAACATGATCTACAGACATAGCAAGACCACAGACCCCAGCATGAACCTCTGAAGCACCATGGATCACAACATCCACATTGCATCAGGTAGCTGCACAGACCACTCATATCAACAAGGCTCCTGGAAGCAGCATATATTACCACCAAAGGCCATGTGAATGTCTATGATCCTACTGTATCCAAGGTCCATGTTGATGTCTGTGGCTTATGTTACCATCAAAGGACATGCATATATCTGTGGTCTGTACTGTCAGCTGAAACCATGTTGATGTCAGTGGCTATGTCTTCCAGGGAATTTTCACAGAGTTGTAGCTGAGAAAGTGAGATTCATCCATAAGGTAAGCAGAACATTTCTAGTGTCTTGAGTCTTTTTTTTTTCCTTCTTTATTTTGTATTTATCAAAAAAACAGGAAAATGAATTTAAAATGTGGAAAAGTTAACAATAACTATACAGAGGATAAGAATCATAAGCACAGCTTATCAAGGGTGGTAATGCAAATAAGATTGCTACACATATATTTACTTTGTGTTCAGCTTTCCCTCTGAATTTTTTTTCCATCCCTGTATATCCTTATTCAAGGTCCCTTCCCCCTCCCACCACATCTGGTCATTTTTCTTCTCTGCAACTCCCCATCCCCTCCCTGGGCAGGGAGCAGACAGTCCTATGGTCCCAC
>PVIH01031161.1:0-11204 GCA_004025045.1 Sigmodon hispidus | reverse complement strand
TAGCCATCAGAGAAATGCAAATCAAAACATCTTTGAGATACCACCTAACACCTGTTAGATTGGCTAAGATAAAAGGTACAGATGACAGCTTATGCTGGAGAGGATGCGGAGCAAGGGGAACACTCCTCCATTGTTGGTGGGAGTGTAAGCTTGTTCAGCCACTTTGGAATACAATATGGAGGTTTCTCAGAAAATTGAGCATCAATCTCCCCAAGGACCCAGCAATCCACTTCTGGGTGTATACCCTAAAGAGGCACATTCACACTCCAAAGGTATTAGCTCAACTATGTTCATAGCAGCATTATTTGTAATAGCAAGAACCTGGAAACAACCTAGATGTCCCTCAACTGAAGAATGGATTAACAAATTGTGGTACGTCTACACAATGGAATACTACGCAGCAGTAAGGAAAAATAATATCCTAAAATTCACAGGCAAATGGATGGATTTGGAGAATATCCTCCTGAGCGAAGTCTCACAAACTGAGAGAGATAAGCAGGGGATGTACTCACTCACTAGTGGTCTCTAAACAAACAAACAAGAAAAAAAGCCAAACATGCCCAAGCGGCAAACCACAACCACGGAACAGCTTGGGATCAGAAACACCCTGGACTGACCCTTTGGATCCCACTCCACCTACAGGAACACCTGACTCACTCTTGAGGGAGGGGGGAAAGAACTGTATTTGGCCAGAAGTGGAGACTGATCTAAGCATTATTGGGTCAGTGGGACCATAGGACTGCCTGCTCCCTGCCCAGGGAGGGGATGGGGAGTTGCAGAGATAAAAAATGTCTGGATGTGTTGGGAGGGGGAAGAGACCTTGAATAAGGATATACAGGGATGGGAAAAAAAAATTCAGAGGGAAAGATGAACACAAAGAAAATATAGGTGTAGCAATCTTATTTGTATTTCTTCCCTTGATAAGCCATGCTTATCATTCTTATCCTCTGTATAGTTATTGTTAACTCTTCCACATTTTAAATTCTTTTTACTGTGTTTTTTTGATAAATACAAAATGAAGAAGGAAAGAACAATAAAAAAAAGAAAATAAGATCTTTGCAGTTGTAACACAAATAAATAAATTTAGAAATCAGATGAAATGAAGCACTGCCAGGATGATACCAGCTGTTTATTATATAATTATCATTTTTGTCTGTTTCTAAACCTGCTAAGTAGTTTTAAGAAAGCAATCCTCACCTCTTGGTTTCTCAGGCTGTAGGTGAAGGGGTTGAGAGTAGGGGTGATGAGGCAGTAGAAAAGAGAGAGACCATGTTGTCCTGGTGTGGACTGTGGTAGGAACCAGGTACCATGTACATGAACACTGCTGCACCATAAAAGAGTCCCACTTCTGTGATATGTGAAGAGCAGGTAGTGAAGGCCTTTTGCTGGGCTTCCTGTGAGTGCACACGTAGAACAGCCCTCAAAACGTGGCTAAATGAGGTGATGATGAGTATAAGGGGAGCATGAGTATCAGCAGTCCAGAGACAGATAGTGCCAACTCATATATGGAGGTATCTGAACAGGAGAGTTTCATCAGTGCTGGCACCACACAGAAAAAGTGGTCTACAACTCAAGAAGCAAAATAGGAAAAGTTTAGAGTCACAGAAGTCTGGATAGAAGCATTGAGCACACCTATTAGCCAGGAAGAGGCCACCATAAACAAGCACACCTGATTTCTCATGAGTACAGGGTACTGTAGGGGATGGCACACTGCTACAAAGTGATCATAAGACATGAGGGCCAGCAGGACTTCTTCAGCCACACCCATCATTGTAAGAAAATATATTTGTGCTGCACAACCTTCAAAGGAAATCAGGCTTTGATTCTTAGGGAATTCTAATACAACCTTGGGTATGGTGATCAGGGGGAAACAAACATCTAAGAGGGAATGCTGACTCAGCAGGTAGTACATGGGCATGTGGAGTCTGGAGTCCAACTGGATTTAGAAGAGTAGAATAGTGTTTCCTAGAAGGCCAAGGATAAACATGGCAGCTATCAGGGATAAAAGGAGTTCATGTGAACTTGATCTGCTGAAAAGGCTTACCAGGATGAAGTTAGAAGTTTCTGATTGATTCTTATCCCATGTCTAATGAAAAACTTTTAACTGAGGGAATAACAAATTTATATCAAGAAACTCAAGATAACAAGTCATTTTCTTCTCACATAAAATTTTTCTTCAAATTATAGTGGCTGCCTGAAATGCCATCATGAGAAGATTTAAATAGCCACAGGTAGAATCAGTGAGTAAGAGAATGGATCCTTGCTTTGTCAATAATGTCTACTGAACTTGGGGAAGAAAGTAAGGAACTTGAATAAAAGGAAATCCTTGTCTGTATATGACACCAATTGAATCTGGAAATATGAATCCGCAGTTAAAATTAATGCTGCAAAAGCATCAAGTGGTGACTGTCTGAGATCATATTAGATTGATGTAAATGGCAGGTAGTTGTAGCAGTTCGTTTATAGTTCCATTGCTTAAAATGACTTCAGGTGCTTAGAAGGTGAATAAATTGAATCACTTCAATAAGGTAGTAAACTAGATCAGCTATGTTAGCAAACTCTGGGTTCATTTTAGAGACTAGGAATCAATATGGAATTTGCAGAATCAATAACAACATTCTAAGCACTTAACACATGCCTCCATATGCATGTGCACTCACCTTCACAAGTGAGCCCTCCTGTATAAGAATGTACAAATACATATGCATGTTCTTCAGACAAAATACAAAAGAGCAAATTGAAAAGAGTTATCATTGATTCTTGTTTTTAAAATACTGAAGTGCAGTTAGAGTGTAGCAATCTTATTTGCATTTCCACCCTTGATAAGCCATGCTTATGATTATTATCCTCTGTATAGTTATTGTTAATTCTTCCACATTTTTAAATTCTTTTTACTGTTTTTTTTGATAAATACAAAATAAAGAAGGAAAAAAAAAAAGAAAGAGTATTTTACTCTTGGACTTCAGTCTACCTTTCATCCCAGGAATTCATTTGTGAGGAACTGAGAAGTTTGAAAGAAGAAACACTTTCTGCAGCTTGTAGTGCATCAAGAATATAGAGAGAAAGGACTGGGCATAAATGTTTGGAAGGGAAATAAAGGAACAACAAATTTATCATAATAACCTCTCAGCTACAGTGATGGTATGAATCAAAGGAGTACAAAACATACAGATACAGTGAAAACAGACTTATGGAAAGTAGGAATATGTTGTGGAATATTATTTTAAATAAGCAAAGATATGTTACATTTGTTTGTACTATCAAATGTACTTGAAGATATATTAATTTGTTTCTTCTGCCTTTGTTAACCATGTAAAGATGTATGGCATTTGCTTCACCTTTCCCAAGTCATCTAAAGCTGAGTTTCCAATAGGTAGATAGGAGATGTATAGGCAAGGCTGGTGGGTAAAGAGAATAAATAAGAGGAGAAATACAGGAAAAAACAAAAGAGAAGAAGGAAGAAAGAATGAGGGAGAAAGACAGGAACATTTCTGGGCCAGAAACCAGACAGCCACTAACCAGACTTGAGAAGCAGTGAAAGTTAAAATATACAAAATGAAAGAAAGTCCTCAGAACACAGCTAGCATAACAGGAACAGGGGAAGTGTTGAGTCCCTCGGTCCTGGTAACATGGCTCAGAGGTAAGAGACGCAGCTTCAGCATTCACCATAGCCTGCCCAGACGATGGATGGCATAACAGCAGGGAAACAACCAAAATGTCAGAGGTCAAGAGGTGATGGCTGGTATCATAGGACTGTGACCTCATGAGAGAGGCCGACCCTCCAAACACATATCTGATTAAGAACCCTCAGACCAACAACTCACTAAGAGCCTACCAAGAACTAACCAAGACAGAATTGGGAAAACAATTGGCAGATGCCAGAGAAAAAAAATGCATATAAGAATACAAAGGTCAACAAGATACCACCTGAAAAAACAAACGGTTTTATAGCTTCAAGGTCTAAACATAACAATGAAGAGGGAACACAAAGAACCAACCTTAAAAACAACTTTATAAAAATAATAGGAGCCTTATAAGATGATATAAAAAAAAAAACTCCCTTAAAGAAACAGAAGACAAAGTTACAAGAGATGAACAATGCCCTGAAAGAAAATAAAGAAAACCAAAAAAAAAGAAAACAAATAGGTAAAAGAAATTTACAAAGAATTAGAGATTGAAATAGAAACAATAAAGAAGACACAGAAACAAAACTAGAAATAGAAAGTCTTTAAAAAGACCAGTAACTTCAGATTACAGCATAACCAACAAAATCCAAGAGATAGATCAGAGAATCTGTGGGGTGGAAGACTCAATTGTGGTAACAGATACATTAGTTAAAGAAAACATTAAAACCAATAAAGTCATAACACAAAATGTCCAGGAAATTTGGGACACCATGAAAAGATCTAACCTGAGAATAATAGGAATAAAAGAAGAAGAAAAATACCTGCTCAAAAGCACAGAAAATGACATTGTACACAAGAACTCAAGGCTAGAGCATAGCTAAATGACACAGTGCCTCACTGCTGCATTAATGACCTCTGGCAGGGATATGGGTGAGGAAAGTCTTGTTTTATTTATTTAAGAGTCTGGCCACAGGGAGTTTAGTCATGCTCCTATTAGTAAATGAGCAGCATGAATGGGCATTTTTTGTAAATGGGGAGATCATAAGAGTGGGCATGAATTTAAATGGTCTGATAACTGAGTTTGATGGGGTGCATGATGCAAAATCACCAAATAATATATATATATATATATATATATTACACTTCATGCAATACAAAAAAATGTTTAAAGAACTTAGACTTTTGTGAACAGTGAGACAGGTCTACTCCTGGCAGCATGAATCTACTTCAGGAGGATGATAAGTAACATGAAGTAACATCATGTGGAGTTTACTTTCTTTGAGGCAAAAGTTAGCCATTGGACAAGAAATTGTTCTTGTGTCCACTGCCTGACAGTATGCTGTAAATACTGGACATGCAGGACCCATAAAAAAGAAACCTCTGAACTTTGATAGAACAAGCTGAAATGGTCCTTCAGGTTCCTACTTCATAGAGAATCCTGACAGACATCCTTCAGGACACAAGGAGAATTAACTGACAAACTATGCCAGAATGGGCAGAGCACTCTTACAAATTTCTTGGTTCATTAAAAAGTCTGCCAGAGAATCTAGGCCTATAGGCTAAAAGTGAATGCTTCAGCATTACAAAGGAACTTGGAATGACTGTCCAGCCAGTCCTCTTTATCATTCTAGAATTTGGAAGTTTTATGCACTTCCCCTTTAATAAAGTTTAATAATAGATGGCAGACATAGCCTCTTCTTTTCAAAACAATATTATCTAACTGTAAAGACATGAAACATTTCAGTTGAGAAGAACTTTGGTTATGTAACTAAGAGGTATATGTCTTCTTGGAGTGGAAGCTGTGACTCTGAGGGCTATCCCAAAAGACTACAAAATCAAGCATGATTAGTCATGGAAAATGTCTGACTGAGGTAAATTCTAAATTGACCTTTGAAATACTGATAAGTGCTTGGGTAAGTGGTTTTCTAACAGCTTTACTGTCTGAAACTCAGTGTGCTATCTTTTTGAGAAAAGCAGTTTCAATGCAAAAAGAAAAAATGCAAAACCCTAGGGCAATCTTACCCCTAGATATAGGCCTTGAACCAATTATAATTTACCTTCAATGGGAACCAACCTAGTAGTAGAACAACATCATTAATATTTGGGCAATGGAAAGAAAATCAAAAGCATTTGGTGACCTTGAGTCTAATCTAGAAACAGCAGTAGTAAGTCTTTGCATTATTCTAGGGATGAACCTAAGTGGGGATGGCAAAGGAGAGAAGAAAACAGATGGAAACATGAACACTCAGCAAATCTGGTGGGTGCACTTGTTTGTCTCTGCTGGAGAAATTGTGGCACTGTGGAAGCTCAACCTATTTGTTACATATAGTTAAGCAGAGACTAGAGGTTATTATATTAACAAGGAAGTAGGTTATCACATATAAACAATGACACAGGGTTTGCAGTGGATCAAGGAGACAGGCTTACCTAATCTTAATAGAAGCTATCTGAAGGAGAGAAGTCTTCCAGGCACAAACATCCAGGAGGGGAGAAAACTATGGTGGACTTTTCTGCAAACACCAGTGACACTCAACACTTGCACCTCCAAGGAAGACTTCACCATTTCACTTTGGGTATGATGTTAGGATTCTTGATATAGTTATGCTCCTTTCCACAATGCACATTCACTCAGGACCTCACACACTCAAGTACTCTTTCAATCCAAACACAGTTCCATTGATGGCTTTTTAAAAATAATTGATATGATTAGTTAGTATGAAGTAGGACAGAGAAATTTAAACCTCGAAGGCATATGTCCCCTATTCATTCTAAGAAGTTCACAAAATTCAAGATGAGAGATCACAGTGAAGGTCAGTTCCAAGAAATGATAACTTAGTGATTTGGAGAAAGGAATGATTATTTTTAAATATCTCCATTATATATACATATTTGGTGTATATATGAACATCTATGCTTGTAAATAGGCCTAATAAAATGCCTATTTTTCAAAGAAAAATCAAAACCAAAACAAAACAAAAAGTCCTGAGGCAAAAGGTAGATAAAAAGAAACTGGTTACCTTATAAGAGTTAGCAATAAAGGCACTTAAGCTGTAGTGGATCATTTTAAATAACTTTCTGTGTCATGATTTTGGAGCTGATTGATGGCCCTAAAGAAAGCCTGGCACAAACAGAATTTTCAGAGATAGGAGCTATGGTGAAGAGAGTTAGCAGTAAATCATTCATTATTGATGGTTGATTTAATTTGAGTAGTAGACTATAGGTCTTGTATAAGAATACTATAAATACAAATGTTCTAGACTTAAATTACCTGTTATTAATTTACAGCATGAATAATGTGGTCAAGTATAAGGATCAACAACCAGAAGCAATTAATTGCACATTTGAATTAGAAGTATATTTCCTCAGCAATATCCACATTGTGCTAGATTACTGAGTATACACAATTCCATTAATATAGATGTTGTGAAAATCATTGGACTGAGTTTTGAAAAGGAAAAAAAAAATTAAGTACCTAATATAGAATACTGTAGCAGACAAATGGTAATAAAACATGATTTACAGGAGCTTGGATAAAGGTAGAAATAAATTTGGCTTGCAGAACATCTTGTGATGAAGCACGGAGATCTTAAATAATTATTCATTCATTATTCTCTTCATCCACAAAATGTGTGACAAAGAATTCATTCACAGGTACTGGTATGAAAATAAAATGAAAGAATATTTTCATTTGACAAATGGTCAATAAACTGTAAATATCACCAATTTCTTAGTGAGGAAAGACTTTACAATCACCGTTCTAACCATCTCCAAATGAGAAGTTTGTAGAAAAAGGTTCATGTCAATATATATAAGAGATAGATTTATCTTTATTGAAACTCTATTCAGAATGTATAAAACAGCATATAAAGACAAATGGGTAAAGTGTGTGTGTGTGCGTATGTGTGTGTTTCAATCACTGGATAAAAAAAAAATAATTCTTGGACATAGGTCAGCATTATGATGTGAGGTGAATTGCCAGAACCTGTTTAAATGCTGAATATAGTACACAAGCCCTAGTATTTATAGTAGTCTTTTGGTGTATAAACCAAAGGTACAATTATTCCCAGAAATTCATAAGCCAAGGAGCCTCATATACAGAATAATACAACAAAGAGACAATCTTTTAAGCAAGATGGAGAATAAAAATAAACACCCAAACTTGTCTTCTATTGCCCCTTGACATGCATGCACACTTGCACATTATGTGGACCTCTACATTTACACACTACAAATGAATGAACTCCCTTGATTTCTGGCAACATATACTGAGTAGAAGAACCTTACATTGAGAGAAATAAATTTGTCAAAAAATGACACATATGTGTAAGCTATGAAGCTCACTTCAAAAAAAGAAAATACTACTATAAAGAGAGGATAATTAATGGGTATATTGAGTCAGTTGGACATGATAATAAAAAAACTTTCAAATGTTTTATATCAGTACTACTGCTGTTGACAAAATTGTATTAAATTAAATATAAAATAATTTTACTATGCTAAACATGATGATATATAGCTGATGTCACAAATATCAAAGTAGATTGGTTATATATTTAAATATTACATGTGTTAAAATATCATATGCATTTCATATAAATATTTATATGAAAAACTATGATATGTAAACTCAAATTTTAAAAACATGGTTCATTCAAAGGTATCCAATTCTGAGCATAGTGTCAAAGATGTAGGATTCTCTGAGATCAAGTTACATTTTATTGCTATTACTACTCAACATTATGCTTCTTTCAAGACTTAACCTACTGATTTTATCTCACTGGAGATTTCTAATACATTTAATATTAAAAGTCAAACCCATCTCTGATAGCTCTTGCTTCCAAGCCCTAGAAATAATTCATTATTTTGTCCAGATCAATGACATAATGATTTTTTCACATGGCATTACTGAAAAGAAAAAAAAAATTTGTCTGGTGATACTTTTCTGTAAAATGTCCAATAGTATTTATAGTGCTCCTGACTCTGTTATCTTTGGGGTTTTAGTAGGATTCAAACTTTCAAATCTTGGTGAATGTAAAATTCCAGAGCCATTAGTCTCCTGGGGCAAAAACATTCCAAAATGAGAAATACTACCTCACAGTTTGAAAAGATATGAGCATAAAATGACCTGTAACAATTGCAGTCATTACTCTTAGAATAGTTATTCTCAACCTCTGAGTTATGACCATGTTCAAGAGTCAAATGTCCATTTCACAGGATTTGCATATCAAATATTCTACATATGAGATATTTATTTTATGATTGATAAGAGTAATACAATTATATTTATAAAGTAGCAACAAGTAATTTAATGGTTGAAGTCACCACAAAATGAAGAATTCTATTAAAGTGTCAAAGCATTAGAGAGACTGAGAACCACTGTTTTAGAATTATGTTTTAAATGCCACGAAGTTAAAACTGAGCATAAATAGTGAGAGTATCTTATAATTGCCAGAAATAACAAAAACAACATTATTATTATTATTATTATTAATATTAATACTGCTTACAATTTAGGACTAATTTAGATTCAAATAGGTATTGAATGAGGATCAAATTAGTATTAATTGCAGATACCTCTCACAAGTATTAAAGTGCACAGATTATAATGATCTTTTTCTTTTTATATATAGATCCTTATTATTTGGTGATTTCATATCATGTGCCCCATCAAACTCAGTTTCCAGACCTCTCAAATTCATGCCCACTATTATGATCTCCCCATTTGCAAAACCACCCATTCATGCTGCTCACTTCACAACACATAATTCTTCATACCTGAATGAGTAGTGTGGTTCTATATCAGGTACATGGCCAAGTGTTGTACTTAATGCTTTTAATTCTAAAGGTGTAAAAATAAATGTCACTGATTGTTTTAACACTAATTGGTTCTTCATTCCCCTGAGCTTTATAGTTGAAAAGTTTGATTTTTGTAACATTAGTTTTGTAAACACTACCTATAGATATAATTGTTTAAGTGTCAGAGCAATATGATGATATTTCTAATTCACCCAACATAAAGTATTAGGATCCAGATTTAAAAGAACAAAAACACATTGAAGAATCCATGTTTACTATTTCAAAAAAATTAGCAGATACTGGGTAGAATACAGATAAGGAGAGAAGCACATAAATTATAGTTAGAAGTATAAATTAGTTCTGTCACTATGATGCTTCCTGGGGGAAAATGCCTTAGGATAGAACTGCCATATGAACTTGCTATACCTCTTCTAAGCAGGAGCTAAAATTAAAATGAAATCAGAGCATATCATGATCATGTTCATAAATTCATTATTCACAAAAGCTATAATACAAACCTGTAAGATACCCTCCAAATTAATAAATGGATACATATGTGCTGTTAATACAAAATGGAGTGCTAGGAAGAAATAAAAGAGTTAAAATTTGCTGTTAAAAATAAATGTAACTGTAAGACACTGTAAAACAAAATAATTTTAATAAAGTCACATACTGTTTTTTTAAAGGGAAAAGCTAAAATATTTGGCCTAAAAATAAAAGAGCAGCTAGTGTGCAGGGACAACATTAACAGAAGGAGGAAGTGAGAGTAGAGATAGGAGGGTAGCAATGAAGACATATTTACTATTTGCAATTTGCACAAGTTAGCATTAATCATATAATAGTGAAAGGGCAAAGTATGTCTATTTTCTTAGTATTTCACACATATCAAATAACTATAACAAATATTGCTAAACACATACACACACACACACACACAAACACCATCTTCTGTAATCTATAAAACTTAAATCTCTTGGTTTCTGCATAGAATACACAGATTTCTTTATCACTAAGGAAACTAAATATTTAAAATTTCTATAATACTAATGTTCAATGTTCTGTTTGCTGCATTGTTCACAAACTTTCTACCCCAACAACTCTTTTGTAATCATGTTACATTACCAACAGTAGTTTTATTTTCACACCAAATAATTCTGGAAAACAGAAACACAAAAAAGTCATTAATTTTTGTTGTGTGAAATGGAGTATCTCAGAGAACATTGTAATTCAATTCTTACTCAGGATAAATAGAAGTTTCTCTTAAAAGTATTAGCACTGTGGATTACCCAGTACTTGTGCCCATTTTTTTCAAGAAAGTTAACTTTTAGAATTGGCACAGGCCACCACTTCCTAAATATAACACCAGTGGCACAGGCACTAAGACCAACAATCAATAAGTGGGATCTCCTGAAGCTGGGAAGCTTCTGCAAAGCCAAGGACACTGTCAATAGGACAAAACGACAGCCTACAGAATGGGAAAAGATTTCCACCAACCCTACAAGTGACAGAGGACTGATCTCTAAAGTATATAAAGAGCTCAAGAATTTAGAGCCCAAAACCTTGAATAACCCTATCAGAAAATAAGGTTCAGATCTAAAAAGGGAATTCTCAGCAGAGGAACTACGAATGGCTGAAAGGCACCTGAAAAAGTGCTCTTCATCCTTAGCCATCAGAGAAATGCAAATCAAAACAACTTTGAGATACCACCTAACACCTGTTAGAGTGGCTAAGATAAAAGGCACAGATGACAGCCAATGCTGGAGAGGATGCGGTGCAAAGGGA
>PVIH01031160.1:0-11204 GCA_004025045.1 Sigmodon hispidus | reverse complement strand
CTTAATGGAGAAAAACTCAAAGCAATCCCACTAAAGTCAGGAACTAGACAAGGATGTCCTCTCTCCCCTTATCTATTCAATATAGTTCTCGAAGTTTTAGCTAAAGCAATAAGGGAATGAAAAGAGATTAAGGGGATACAAATTGGAAAAGAAGAAGTGAAGCTATCTCTATTTGCAGATGATATGATTGTATACATAAATGACCCACAAAATTCTTCCAAGGAACTGCTACAGCTGATAAACACCTTCAGCAATGTAGCAGGATACAAGATAAACTCAAAGAAATCAGCAGCCCTTCTATACACTAAAGATAGAAGAGCTGAAAAAGAAATAAGGGAAACATTACCCTTCATAATAGCTGCAAATAGTATTAAATGCCTTGGAGTAACTATAACCAAAGTAGTAACAGACCTATTTGATATAAATTTTAAATCACTGAAGAAAGAAATTGTAGAGGATATCAGAAAATGGAAAGCTCTCTCATGTTCCTGGATTGGTAGGCTCAACATAGTAAAAATGGCAATTCTACCAAAGGCAATCTACAGATTCAGTGCACTGCCCATCAAAATCCCAACACAATACTTTTTGGACCTTGAAAGAACAATACTCATTTTCATTTGTAATAACAAAAGTATTCCTTTCTAAAAATCAGTTTTTATATTACTCAGTTTCTACAAATAGCAAAAGATTAACAAAGTTAAAAAAGACAAGTTATTAGATATACATTTTAAGTCAGTTTCTATTATTATAAATATACCATTATTACCTTAAGATTTATATAACTTAATAATCAAATGCATGCTGTTCCTAATTTCTCTTTCCATTAATATTTTCATGTTTTCCCCTAATATATCATTTTTCACTGTTAGAACAAAATCTTTAAACAAAAAAATCCTTTTGCAAACCACTTTTGGGGCTTGGTAATATTTCTCTTGTTTAGTGAATAAAAAATAATAATAGCAAAGGGCTTAGTCGAACTAAGAAATTTTCGAGTGCTGCCATAGTAGGTTTATGCTATGTTGTCACATTAATCACAATGATAGAAAAGTTATAATACATTAGCAAATGATTTTGCCAAGTCTCATTGCTGCTTCCATCTTGATAAGGTCAACAACAGTCAAGGTAGTGCCCAACTGCATGGTTTCTTCCATCTTGATGAGGTCACTAACCATGTGATTTCTTTTTTTAGTGTAAGTCAGCATCCTGATAAAGTGAGCCCATTAGGCACACTATATATTTTTCTAAAATTATCTATTTGCCTAAATAAGAATTGTATTCAAGTTACATTGAGTCTAACTAAGTATTCTTTATCAATAAGAAATAGAAATTATTAAATATGGATTAGAAGAAATGTCAGGCTACATTTGACTACAGAGATATTTCTAAACAACCTTCCTACATTTTGGTATAAAAGCTGTGAACCTTGTAACTTTGTGAGATATAAAGCAATACAAGGAGAAAATAAAATACTTTTACTAAGTGTTAAAAATAAAGTCAAATGTTGGGGGTAAGAACCTGAAAGATCAGAGAAGCCATAGTTGTTTCCTACCATTTCTCTGTCCAAAAGGGTTGAGATACTCTTTCAGCTCTGCCATACTACTTCCTGTCTCCTCTGTGTCTACAGTCCTCCAAACTTCTATGGTCAGAGTGGCTATCTATGCCCTCTGACATCAAGCAAGCTTTATTTGTTTGAATACAATCAAAATATTACATATTACATATATAATATTCTGTATCAAATTATATATATACATATATGTCTTTTAACTATCAAATATTTATTGTTACAGTTTAAGCTAATCTTTTTCCTGCTTGAAATTTTATGTCCGTTTAAGCCATTACCACAATGGTCTTAGAAATTCTGAGATGAAGAAAGTTTACATTTAGCAGAAGCTTCAAAGATATTCATCACTCTCATGAGCTATTATTGGGTAACAATGCAACTACCGCTTATAGCAACTGACAATTCAGATGTCAATTCATCAGTTGACTAATTCTCCAGTGGAGGAGAATCCCATTCATTCAAGGCTAGTAACACCAAGAACTAAAGTTTACACTGTTCATTATTTATATTGGATGGAAAACCTTTAAAATCATAATTGTCTAAACTTAAAAAAAATTAAATTCAGCAATGTATGCAGAAATTCATAAATGCAATTATTTCTTGTGAAATAATTTCCCTTCAGAATTCCAAAATAATCCCAGAGAGGTCTATGGACATAGAGGTTCACTACCTTTTTGGACCAAGTCTTCAGCCACTGTATAATCTTAAAAAAGTTCACTCTCAGATTACTCTGTCTAAAAATCATTAAATATGAATGAACAGTTGGAAAAGTATTACAGTAGCTCACACAAATAAAGTGATAGGATTCATATTTTCTTCAAATGTCCAAACTTCTACAACAAGGGAGAAATAGCAATATAAAACAGTAGGAAGACAACCACAGTTTGCAGAGTTTTAATGTGGGCCACAGTGCAGACATCTCTATGTCCACTGATATTGTGTTACATGTTCTGAGGATGTCTCTACAAGGAAAAAATTAGCTAAAAACAGCCATCTATTTAATCCCAAAGGTTATGAGTATGAATATAAAGTTTGGGAATAAAAAATGTCTCAAAACTATTGTTTAGCTCTGGGAGCTAGAATTGTAAAATAAGTTTGTTCCAACTCCATCAATCTCGATATTAATATTGGTGCTTATCATTACAATACTTGCAAATAAGAGGACTAGGAACACAATTAATGTCCCCCAAACCACTTTTAAATTCTCCACTTAAGGTAAAGTAAAACAGAGGTAGAAAAAATGGCTCTTTTAAGGAAATAGAAAATGCTGAGGCTAGCCAAATCCTAAAATGATTGCTTACTGCCCAAGCAACATAAATCATTATTTGCATATTTAAAGCCATCAGTTAATCTGGATAAAGTACATATAAACACCAATCTAGGAATCCTACCTCATGACGAACAATTTTGGAGATGGCTAGAGGAGTGAGGTGCTGATCTGTTAAGGAAAACTTTCCCATCTTTACCCAGTCTGTGATGTTTGCCAGTGCTATGAAACTTTTAATTATGAATTTCATAATGAAAAGAAACAAGAATGGAGTCTGTAGGAAAACAACTATTCTCATTAACACAATGCTTCAGTGTCAGTCACACTCTGAACATTTTTATACATTCATCTAAAGTGCTACAAATATTAAATTTATAAATTTACCAGAATTCTTCATCATGATAAATTTGTTCTCAAAAATTCATAAATTTTCCCAAATGGGTTGTCAACTTTATCCTCATCATGGGTACTTAACATTTATTAACCTGTAGTCTGCTAATCAGAAATGATGAAAAAAATATTAAATTTTATACTGATATGCAAATTAAGAAAGTTAATTTTAATTTGTATTGTTCTTTTTTCCTATTGTCTCCATAGGCTAATTGGTTCACTTGACTTTGGAGATTTAACATTTTGAAGTTTTTGTATTTTTAGAAGGCAATAAAAAACATTTTATTTTCTCTAGTATATTTTAATCACAAGTGACTTTTTCATGTTTGAAAATTATACTTGTAAACTACAGCATGTATATGTCACTCAATATTCTTTATATAAATGATATTATCTGATACTCTCATATTATATCTCTAATACATGTTTGACAGTGTACTATGTGGAATAACATGAATACTTTCTCTTTCAGACATATATACCCACCACAAATGCATTTTATTTGCATCAAAATCTCCTAGTTCCAAGCATTAATAATTCAAGTATTCTTTGATTCAACATATAACACGTATCTAACTTATGATTAGCATTGTTCTGGTTGTTTAGAAGTTGTTTTAAATATTTTAAAGTATTTTTATTGAATGTTAAATTTAAGTATTGAAGAAACTTGACCTCTTTTACCTGTGCCTATAAAATCAGGAAAAACACATTAGTTGCCATGTAAAGGAGACATTGAAATGGGTAAGTTCATCAATCCACTACAAACGCTTCTCATGTCTGCCCACTACCCAGAGGGAGCTTTAGTAATTAAATAGTGAAAGCTATCAGAGTTTTTTTCTTTTTTAAACTTCTTTTCACCTTCCAGCAGCATGTTTACACACTCAATGTAGATGGAGGATAATATAAAATATGATTTAGATGGAAAATAAACATCAACACAGAATTGTTTCTCTCTGACAGCTAAGGAATTAGGGGGAGATCAATGAAGAAAATGTAATAAAAGCAATAGAAACAGACTAAATACTGTGTATCACAGATGGTGGAAAAGAGCAGGGCATGGCAGTACTGATTCACAGTCAGTCATTTAAAGCAGAACTGACAAAACAAAAATCAGTGAAATAGCTCTTAGTTTTTCATGAATTAGCACTTTTAAGGGATCATATGTGTAGAATCTTAACAGGATATCAGAAAATGATGCCAAGAATCAACTCTATGAAGAGAGATATAAACCTAGTAACACACCTTTTTTGGCTCCTTTCATGCAGCACAGATGCACCTCAGATAGAAAATAGAAGGAAGTACCAATGATCCTACTGGAGGGCTATGTGGGTTGGAGTGCATAATGGTACTTCATGGACTTTGAGAGTCAAGACTACATATGATCAGGTCCCCAGAAAGGTCTACACACACCATGAGAAGATTGGCTGAGATGTGACTGAAAGTCTCACTCTGCGTGCTCTGAGACAATTTTGACTATCTTCCAAACAGCTATGTATGAAAAAGGCTAAAATAACATCATTGATCAGTTCTATATATTTCATATAGAAAGCAGAGAAGAAAGTCTTAATACAATGTATGCTCAATGCTGTATTTATAATATTTTTATACACTTTAATTTTAATTATTTTATTCATTTGTTTTAAGTTACTTGTACTGCTTGAGACAATTATAAATAAAAAATTAATTAATCTATTAGTTATTAGAGTTGTATCTACATATTTTTACCTTTGTCATTTAATATATAAAATTCTTTTACACACACATATATGTATGTGTGTGTGTGAGTGTGAGTGTGTGTGTGTATATGTGTACTTTGAGGCAAAGTTTTAACATAAACCTAAGTACACATGACACTGAAGGTGACTTCTTTTGCCTAGAATTTTAGTATGATGATTCAATATATTTATAATAGAAAAAGGGAAAACTATATTTTCTAAAGTTAGATATACACACTTATGATAGAAGTTAATACAGTTAATTGGTCACTTCTGGGGAGTTGCACAGTTTTGCTATCTGTTAGAAGGTATATGCAGTTACTATGCAAAATAACATAAATGGTGGCAAATCAAGATTGGAAAGTTTTCTTAGAACATGTGCCTGTTTATTTCAATAAGAACAGAAAAGGCAGCTCACAGCATCTCTCCCTGACAATCCTCCTTCCCCTGTATCTATGCTTAAATTTCCCCCCTGCCTTCAAGCTGCTTTGCAATAGGCCAATATAGTTTCCTTATTATTTATTATTCAATGGTAATTCACAGCACACGGAAGCTGAGAAGTTGTTATGATTTGTTGTTCTGTCTTTCTGATCTTCTTGCTTTCCCCCAATATCTGACTCTGGATTTCTATTAGAAGACCAATTAGAACTCGTGCAACAACTCATGGTTCTGAAAAAGTCACGGCTGAAAATGTGATGGAAGAAATAACCACTAGTAAGATGTTGTTGAGAAAGCATTCAAGGAGACTTTAAAGTCTGTTCAACAATACAAACGAGAACCAAGAAGAAAAATTTATTTTTAAATGTAAGCACTGACATACATAATCTAAGTTCCTAATTATTTATTAAGAAGCCAGTTCAGAGCAAACTGTGTCTTGCTAATGTACCTTGACAATGTGTCACAAGATTATTTAGAATTTATCAGTTTTTCTCATTATTTACAACCACTGACCAGGAAAGCACAGACAGAAGTAATGGCTGGTATCCATATGACCAAAAACTTATTCAAATAAGGATTGTGATTGCATATCATTTGCTGATATGCAAATCAAGAACAATTCTTTTCTGATTTTTGTCCACGTAAATAAAATCTGTATTTTTTATTTTACTAATCTTTTTAGCCTAATTTTTTATACTTAAGGTTTAATGCCATTTTGTATAATATATGCATATGCATATGAATGCATATGTCACTGTTAAAGTTTAAACCCAGAGCTGTATTTGTGGGAACATATTCAAAGAAATATTTGATATATAAAGTAGTAATTAACATGGTCATTAAAAATCCTGTACCTTAAGTAGCAAGTATATCAAAATAAAAATTTCTAGAATGAGGATCTTGAAAAGTAAATGACTTTTTTTTCCTTTTTTTTATTAGTATGAATAAAGAAGTCACATTTTCTATCCTTGTATATCCTTATTCAAGGTCCCTTTCCCCTCCCACCACATCAGGTCATTCTGTCATCTCTACATCTCCCCATCCCCCCCATGGGCAGGTGGTCCCAAGGTTGGAAGATCCCAACATTGCTTAGTTCAGTCTCCACTCCTGGAAAATCCAGTTTTCTCCCCCCAACATCAAGACTGAGTCAACTGTTCCTCTAGGGGGAGTGGATCCAAAGTGTTTCTGATCCCAAGCTGTTCAGTGATAGGCAGTGGTTTGCAGCTTGAGCATGCTTTGCTTTTTTTTTTTTTTTCTTTTCTTTTTCATGTTTACAGTCCACTAATGAGTGAGTACATCCTCTGCTTATCTTTCTGGGTTTGTGATACCTCACTCAGGAGGATATTCTTCAAATCCATCCATTTGCCTACAAATTTTAGGATATCATTTTTTCTTACTGCTGAGTAGTACTCCATTGTGTAGATGTACCACAGTTTGTTAATCCATTCTTCAGTTGAGGGACATCTAGGTTGTTTCCAGGTTCTTGCTATTACAAATAATGCTGCTATAAACATAGTTGAGCTAATGCCTTTGGAGTATGACTGTGCATCATTAGGGTATACACCCAGAAGTGGTATTGCTGGGTCCTTGGGGAGACTGATTCTCAGTTTTCTGAGAAACCACCATACTGCATTGCAGAGTGGCTGAACAAGCTTACACTCCCACCAACAATGGAAGAGTGTTCTCCTTGCTCTGCATCCTATCCAGCATAGGCTGTCATTTGTGTTTTTGATCTTAGCCATTCTGACAGGTATCAGGTGATATCTTAAAGTTGTTTTTTTTGCATTTCTCTGATGGCTAAAGCATTTCTCTGATGGCTAAAGATGATGAGCACTTTTTCAAGTGTCTTTCAGCCGTATGTAATTCTTCTGCTGAGAATTCCCTTTTTAGTTCTGAACCCAATATTTTGATTGGTTATTCATGGTTTCGGGCTCTAGTTTCTTGAGTTCTCTATATATTTTAGATATCAGTCCTCTATTATTTGTAGGGGTGGTGAAAATGTTTTCCAGTTCTGTAGGCTGTCATTTTGTTTTAATGACTATATCCTTAGCCTTACAGAAACTTCTCAGTTTCAGGAGATCCAACTTAATTATTGTTGTTTTTAGTATCTGTGCTACTGGTGTTATATTTAGGAAGGTCATATTGGTCACCTGTGCCAATATGTTGAAGGGTTTATCCGATTTTATTTTCTTTTTTTATAAAGTTTTTTTCCTTTTATTATTATTATTATTATTAACAAAGAAGTCACACATTCTAACCTTGTATATCCTTATTCACGGTACCTATCCCCTCCTAACACATCAGGTCATTCTTTCTTCTCCAAAACTCCCCATCCCCTTCCTGGGCAGGCTGCAGGCAGTCCCATGGTCCCACTGCACCAATATTGCTTAGTTCAGTCTCCACTCCTGGCAGAAGAAGTTTTCTCCCCTCTCCCTCAAGAGTGAGATCCAAGGTGTCAGTTCAGGGTGTTTCTGAACCCAAGTTGTTCAGTGGTTGTGGTATGCAGTTTGGGCATGCTTTGCTTATTTCTTGTTTGTTTGTTTGATTGGTTGGTTAAAGTCCACTAATGAATGATTACATCCCTTGCTTATCTTTCTGAGTTTGTGATACCTCACTCAGTAGGATATTCTCCAAATCCATCCATTTGCCTGCAAATTTCAGGATATCATTTTTTCTTACTACTGAGTAGTACTCCATTGTGTAGATGTACCACAGTTTGTTAATCCATTCTTCAGTTGAGGGACATCTAGGTTGTTTCCAGGTTCTTGCTATTACAAATAACGCTGCTATGAACATAGTTGAGCAAATGCCTTTGGAGTGTGACTGTGCATCTTTAGGGTATACACTCAGAAGTGGTATTGCTGTGTCCTTGGGGAGATTGATTCTCAATTTTCTGAGAAACCACCATGCTGCATTTCAAAGTAACTGAACAAGCTTACACTCCCACCAACAATGGAGGAGTGTTCCCCTTGTTCCACATCCTCTCCAGCATAGGCTGTCCTCTGTGTCTTTTAACTTAGCCAATCTAACAGGTGTCAGATGGTATCTCAAAGTTGTTTTGATTTGCATTTCTGTGATGGCTAAAGATGATAAGCACTTTTTCAGGTGTCTTTCAGCCATTCCTAATTCTTCTGCTGAGAATTCCCTTTTTAGATCTGAACCCCATTTTTTGATTGGGTTATTCAAGGTTTTTGGCTCTAGATTCTTGAGTTCTTTATATATCTTAGAGATCAGTCCTCTATCACTTGTAGGGTTGGTGAAAATCTTTTCCCATTCTGTAGGCTGTTGTTTTGTCCTGTTGACAGTGTCTTTGTCTTTACAAAAGCTTCTTAGCTTCAAGATTCCACTTATTGATTGTTGGTCTTAGTGTCTGTGCCACTGGTGTTATATTTAGGAAGTGCATGCCATCTACTCCTTCTAGGTAAGTTTGCTTCTAATTGTTCTAAGGCTTTCAGCTGAGCTGTTAGGTCTCTAGTGTGAGATTTCTCTAGGTTTTTCATGGAGGCATCTAGCACTATGAATTTTCCTATTAAGACTGCTTTCATTGTATCCCACAAGTTTGGATACATTGTGGATTCATTTTCATTAAATTGTAGGAAGACTTTGATTTCTTTCTTAATTTCTTCCTAACCCAGATATGGTTCAGCTGAGTGATGTTTAGTTTCTATGAGTTGGTAGGCTTTCTTAGATTTTTGATGTTGTTGTACTCTAACTTTAGGCCCTGGTGGTCTGATATGTTCCAAGGGATTATTTTCATTTTTTGTATCTATTGATATTTGCTTTATGACCAATTATGTGGTCAATTTTGGAGAAAGTTCCATGAAGAGCTGAGAAATATGTATAATCCTTTTTATTTGGGTGTAAGCTTCTGTAGATATCTATTAAATCTATTTGCATCATAACCTCATTTAGACTCCTTTTTTTCTCTGTTGAGTCTCTGTCTGGTTGACCTATCCAGGGTTGAAAGTGGGGTATTAAAGTCTCCCACTATTAGTGTGTAAGAATTTATGTGGAATTCAAACTTTAGCAGTGTATCTTTTACATAGGTAGGTGTCCGTATATTAGGGACATAAATATTCAGGATTCAAATTTCCTCTTGACCAATTTTTCCTGTGATGAATAAATAATGACCATCTTGGTCCTTTTTAATTGCTTTTAGCTTAAAGTCTATTTTGTTAGAAATTAGGATGGCAACCCCAGCTTGTTTCTTAGGACCATCTGACTGGAAAATCTTTTCCCAACCTTTTGCTCTAAGCCTGTGTCTGTCTTTGTGGTTTAGTTGTGTTTCTTGTAGGCAACAGAAGGATGGCTTCTGTTGTTGTATCCATCCTGCTAGTGTGTGACTTTTTATAGGAGAGTTGAGCCCATTGATATTAAGGGATATTAGTGACCACTGATTGATATTTCCTGCCATTTTTGGTGGTAACTTGTTTGCATTTCCTTTCTCTGGAGTATTCTTCTGTGGAATTATTGATTGTTTGTGATTTCAAGGATGTATCTGGGGTCCTTAGTTTGGAATTTTCCCTCTAATACTCTCTATAGCACTGGATTGGTACATAGATATTGTTTCAGGCTGATTATGACATGAAATATCTTGTTTACACTGTCTATGGTGATTGATAATTTTGTAGGGTATAGTATTCTAGTTTGGCATCCATGTACTTTTAGTGTCTGTATAACTTCTGACCAACCCCTTCAAGCTTTCATCGTTTCCATTGAATAGTCAGATGTTATTCTGCCTTTATATGTAAGTTGGCCCTTTTCTTTTGCAGCTCTTAAATTTTTTTTTTTTGTTCTGTATGTTTTGTGGCTTGATTATAATGTGGCACACTGACTGTTTTTTGGGGTCATATCTATTTGGTGTTCTGCAAGCTTCTTGTATCTTTATAGGCGTTTCCTTATTCAGGTTAGGGATGTTTTCTTCTATGATTTTATTGAAAATATTATCTGTGCCTTTGAGCTGGTATTATTCTCCTTATTCTATTCCTATTATTCTCAAGTTAGGTCTTTTCATGGTGTCCCAGATTTCCTGAACATTTTGAGTTATGGCTTTTTTAGTTTTAGTATTTCCTTTGACTGATATATCTATTTGAGCTACTGAGTCTTCCACTTCAGAGATTCTATCTTCCATCTCTTGAACTCTGTTTGTTATCCTTGTATCTGTGGTTCCAGCTTTTTTCTTCAGATTTTCTATTTCCATCTTTGCCTCATTTTGTGCCTTTTTTTATTGCTTCCATTTCAGCTTTTAGTTCCTGGCATGTTTCTTTCATAGATTTGTTCATCTCTTCCAATTTTTTTTTTTTTTGTATTTTCTTCTATTTCTTTAAGGCTTTTTTTCATATCTTCTTTGAGAGCTTCAATGATCATCAAAAAGGAATTTTTGGTGTTGCTTCCTTCTGTTTCCTCTTCATTGCTAAGTTCTGGTCTTGTAGTTGTAGGACCGCCAGAGTCTTCTGTAATTATTTTGTTGTTCTTTACATTATTACATATATTTTTGTACTGGCTTCTGCCCATGGCTTCAGTGGTTCACACTTAGGTGTCTCCTAGTCAGTTGTGGCACACAGGCTTGTGTGTCTCCTGTCACCTCTGAATAAAAGGTCTGCTCAATCTCTATCTTGTCTCTGGGCAAGGGACTGGATTTCAAGTCTTCAATCCTTCTCTGATTTATCAGTTGGAGGAAGGTGGCCGTGCAAATTCCACAGACAGCCCCTGGTCCCGGAACCCGACCAGAACACAATTTTTCCTGGCAAAGTTTCAGGCACTGGTGCCTGCTGAACCCACCTCACCTTTGGGCGGAGTCTGAGACTGTCTTTCAGAGTCCTCAGTCCTT
>PVIH01031159.1:0-11204 GCA_004025045.1 Sigmodon hispidus | reverse complement strand
CTCAAAGTTTTAGCTAAAGCAATAAGGGAACAAAAAGAGATTAAGGGCATACAAATTGGAAAAGAAGAAGTGAAGCTATCTCTATTTGCAGATGATATGATTGTATACATAAGTGACCCACAAAATTCTTCCAAGGAACTGCTACAGCTGATAAACACCTTCAGCAATGTAGCAGGATACAAGATAAACTCAAAGAAATATGTAGTCCTTGTATACACTAAAGACAGAAGAGCTGAAAAAGAAATAAGGGAAACATTACCCTTCATAATAGCTGCAAATAGTATTAAACACCTTGGAGTAACTATAACCAAAGAAGTAAGAGACCTAGTTGACAAAAATTTTAAATCACTGAAGAAAGAAATTGAAGAGGATATCAGAAAATGGAAAGCTCTCCCATGTTCCTGGATTGGTAGGATCAACATAGTAAAAATGGCAATTCTACCAAAGGCAATCTACAGATTCAATGCACTGCCAACCAAAATCCCAACACAATATTTTTGGACCTTGAAAGTATAATACTCATCTTCATTTGGAATAACAGGAAAGCCAGGATTGCCAACACAATTTTACTCAACAAAAAAAAAACTCAGGAGGTATCACCATCTCTGACTTCGAGCTATACTTTAGAGCTACTGTAATAAAAACAGCCTGGTACTGGCATAAAAACAGACTTTTGGACCAATGGAATAGAATTGAGGATACAGATATTAGCCCAAAAACTTATGAACACCTGATCTTTGACAAAGAGGCCCAAAACATTCAATGGAAAAAAGATAGTATTTTTAACAAATGGTGTTGGCATAGCTGGATGGAAGTGTGCAGAAATATGCAAATAGATCCGAGCTTGTCACCCTGCACAAAACTCAAAGTTGATCAAAGACCTCAACTTAAACCCAACCACTTTGTACTTGATAGAAAAGAAAGTGGGAAATACACTTCTACAAATTGGCACAGGCCACCATTTCCTAAATATAACACCAGTGGCATAGACACTAAGACCAACAATCAGTAAGTGGGATCTCCTGAAGCTAGGAAGTTTCTGCAAAGCCAAGGACACTGTCAATAGGACAAAATGACAGCCTACAGAATGGGAAAATATTTTCACCAACCCTACAAATGATAGAGGACTGATCTCTAAGATATATAAAGAACTCAAAAATCTAGAGCCCAAAACCTTGAATAACCCAATTAAAAAATGGGGTACAGATCTAAAAAGGGAATTCTCAGCACAGGAACTACGAATGGCTGAAAGGCGCCTGAAAAAGTGCTCTTCATCTTTAGCCATCAGAGAAATGCAAATCAAAACAACTTTGAGATACCACCTATCACCTGTCAGATTGGCTAAGATAAAAGACACAGGTGACAGCCTATGTTGGAAAGGATGTGGAGCAAGGGGAACACTCCTCCATTGTTGGTAGGAGTGTAAGCTTGTTCAGCCACTTTGGAATGCAATATGGTGGTTTATCAGAAAATTGAGAATCAATTTCCCAAGGACCCCACAGTACCACTTCTGGTTGGATACCCTAAAGAGTCACATTCATACTCTAAATGTATTAGCTCAACTTTGTTCATAGCAGCATTATTTGTAATAGCAAGAACCTGGAAACAACCTAGATGTCCCTCAACTGAAGAATGGATGAACAAACTGTGGTACATCTAAACAATGAATACTACTCAGCAGTAAGAAAAAATGATATCCTACAATTTGCAGGCAAATGGATGGACTTGGAGAATATCCTCCTGTGCAAGGTATCACAATCTCAGAAAGAGAAGCAGGGGATGTACTCACTCATTAGTGGTCTCTAAACAAACAAACAAGAAAAAAAAGCCAAGCAGGCCCAAGCAGCAAACCACAACCACTGAACAGCTTGGGATCAGAAACACCCTGGACTGACCCTTCGAACCCCACTCCAACTCTAGGAACACCTGACTCACTCTTGAGGGAAGTGGGACAAAGCTGGATTTGTCCAGGAGTGGAGACTGATCCAAGCATTATTGGGTCAGTGGGACCATAGGACTGTCTGCTCCCTGCCCAGGTAAGGGATGGGGAGTTGTGGAGAAGAAAAATGACCTGATGTGGTGGGAGGGGGAAGGGACCTTGAATAAGGATATACAGGGATGGAAAAAAAAATTCAGAGGGAAAGCTGAACACAAAGTAAATATATGTGTAGCAATATTATTTGCATTATCACCATTGATTAGTCATGCTTATGATTTTTATCTTTTTTATAGTTATTGTTAACTTATCAGCATTTTAAATTCATTTTACTGTTTTTTTTGATAAGTACAATATAAATAAAGAAAAAAAAGTTGTTTAGTATTCTACTGTGGTATTTAGACACAGACACACAGAAAAGATTGCTCCAAAATTAGGTATCTGTAATTCAGACAAATCTTGCAGTAGACCTACAAATCAATGGACAGATGCCAGTTCAAGAACACATATAACACATATAGCAATGTAAAGAACAGCATGGTACCACCAGAAGAATCTGGTGATCCTTTAACATCAAAATGTGAGTGTGACAATGCAGAAGAAACAGAAGAAAATGACCTTAAAAACAACTTCATAAAAATAATAGAAGCTTTAAAAGAGGATATTAAAAATTTCCACCAAAAAATAAATAAATCAAAACAAAATATTGGAAGAGATTAACAAATTCACAAAAGAAAATAAAGAAAAGCAAGGAAAATAAATCAAACAGGTGAAAAATATTTCAATATCAAAAAAGTGAAATAGATGCAATAAATAAGACACAAACCTAGGCAATTCTTGAAATGGAAAACCTGAAGAAATGAGCCAGAACTACAGACTCACGCATAACCAACAGAATACAAGAGAAAGAAGAGAGATCTTTCAAGTGGAAGATTAAATAGTGGAAATAGACATGTTAGAAAAAAAACACTAAAACCAAAAATGTCACAACACAAAATGTCCAGGAAATATTGGACAGTATGAAGAAACCAAAACTGAGTATAAGTGGAATTGGGGAAGGAAAATATCAGCTCAAACACACAGAAAATATAATCAATAAAATCATAGAATAAAACTTTCCAACCTAAAGAAAAAATATCTATAAAGATATAAGAAGTTTACAGAACACCAAGTAGACTAGTCCCCCAAAAACATCTGCTTGCCACATAATAAATAAGCCAGTAAATCTATGGAACAACGAATAAATACTAAGAACTGCAAAGGAAAAAGATCAAGTTACCTACCAACTCAGAATCATCAGAATAATACCAGATTACTCAGTAGCAAAAATCAAAGCCAGAAGATTCTGGTCAGATGTTATACAGACATTAAAAGATCATGGCTGCCATTCTTGACTACTATACCCAGTAAAACTATCAATCACCATAGATGGATTAATCAAGATATTTTGAAACAAAATCAAATTTAGACTATACCTATCTATAAATCTGGACCTATAGAAAACACTAGATGGAAAACTCCAACCTGTGGAAACCAGATACGCCCATGAATCAACAGCAATAGATAATCACACAGAACAAAAACCATTAGAAGAATCACAGAGAGAGAGAGAGAACCAACAAAAATAATAGGAAGTAACAATCACTGGTAATTAATATTCCTTAAAATCAATGATTCACCTATAAAAAGATACACCCAAACACTATATATACAAAAACAGAATCTATCATTCTGCTGCATTCAAAAGGCACACCTCAACTTCATAAACAGACACATACTCCTTGTAAATGGTTGGGAAAAGACTTTCCAATCTAATGATCCTAAGAAACAAACTGGTATAGCCATTCTGAAGTCTAACACAATAGATTTAAAACTAAAATCAATCAAAAGAGACCAGGAGGGTCATTACTTATTCATCTCAGGAAAAATCCACCAAGTTGAAGTCACAATCCTAAACATTTATGTCCCTAACACAAGGCCACCTGATATGTAAAAAAAAAAAAACCTTACATAAGCTTAAACCTCACATCAAACTCCACACATAATAATGGGAGACTTCAATACCCAACTCTCACCAATGATAGGTCATTCAGAAAGAAACTCAACACAGAAATAAGGGATCTAACAGGTGTTATGATCCAAATGGACTTAGTAGATATATATAGAACTTTCCACCCAAACACAAAGAAATACCTATTTCACAGCATCCCATGGAACTTTTTCTAAAACTGACCACATACTGTCATAAAGCAAACATCAATAGATACAAAAAATTAGGAATAACTCCTTGTATCATATCAGACCATCAGGGTCTAAAGTTAGAGTTCAACAACAACAAAAATTACAGAAAGCCTAAAAATTCATGGAAACTGAACATCTCTCAGTTGAATCACCTCTGGGTCAGGGAAGAAATTAAGAAAGAAATAAAAGAATTACTAGAATTTAATGAAAATAAATCCATGACATACCCATACTTCTGGGACACAATGAAAGCAGTGTTAATAGGAAAATTCATAACATAGATGCCTATATGAAAAACCAAAAGAAATCCCACACTAGAGACATAACAGCTCATCTGAAGGCTTTAGAATAATTAGAAGCAAACTCACCTAGAAGTAGTAGACTGCAGAAAATAATCAAACTTATGGCTGAAAGCAATACAATTGAAACAAAGAGAACAATATGAAGAATCAATGAATCAAAAAGTTGGTTCTTTGAGAAAGTTCACAACATAGATAAAACCTTATCCAAACTAACCAAAAAGCAGAGAGAGAAAGAGTATCCACATTAACAGAATCAGAAATGAAAAGGGAGACAAAACAAGACATACCCAGGAAATCCATAGAGTCATTACATCATACTTAGAAAATCTACACTACACTAAATTGGATAGCCTATAGAAAATAGATAGCTTTCTGGACAGGTATCACTTACCAAAATTAAATAAAGACCAAATAAATGACCTAAATAGATCTATACAGTTGCCATTGTCACAGCAGTAGAGTTAGCAGTAGCGGGGAAGGGGGGGGCGGTGCTAGAATGGTCTTGTTGACTCAAACTGCAGCCACAGTTGAGACCTTGAATCAGGTGGCAGCTTAGTCTGCAGAAGCATTACATGCCCAGGAAGTCATTAATCAACATCTTCCTCAGACTATATATTTACTACAACAACAAATTGACCTAATAGCTGAAGAATTAGCATTGGTGAGGGACATGCCATTATTAGTTTGCAACCCTAGATAGCAGGCAATTTGCCTCACCCCATACAGAATCTCCATTGTTTCATAAGAGTGATAACAATTGGTACAATACATAAGAGAGAGCTGGTCAAATAAATTTCTTAATTACTCCATCTTACTTCAGGAACAAATCCATTAATTATGTAAAAGCAGGGTGCCAGCCATGACTCTGAAAACTGATTTCCCAATTAATATTTGGAACAACAAGGGGATACATAGATTTAAAAAAGTCTTTATTCATAATAACAATAAAAAAGGCTGGATCTTTACGTATGTGTTGCTAGGTAGAGTGATGCTTTTAATGCTTCTCTTGTGTGTTTCTTACAGCACATTCTGGAATTAAGAACAGCCACCTAGGTGACCCTTAAGATTTGCATGACTCTTGGGTGACCAGAGAAAAGCCCTCCTAGAGAGGTAATGCAGGCATAGCTCACTTAGACTCAAAAGGCTACTGTCTAAACCCAACACCCACCCAGACTGCTTTCTAGATATGGTGCTAGTCAGGTGTTAATGAGGAAAGATAGATAAGAACATATTTAGCCAACCTAAGATAGTCATAGTCCAAATGCTTACCCCTTATAAGGTGGGTTGTACAAGATCAGGGCAAAGCACCCTGTCTCCCACAGAGCATTTCCCCAAAACACAAAGAAAAGGGTAGATATGTGGACTATGTAGTCCCTAAAAGCTTCTAAGGATCTGGGGACCATCTTGGCCTGAGCTAGTTTAAATTGGTACTTTAAAATACATGCTCATAGCATTTCCTCATAGCCATAAGGGCCCCTTGAGTGGGCACTTCCTCATAAGACAGCTTGGAGTATGCATGGGGACCTCAGCAACAGAGACAGAGTCCTGATGTGAGAAGAGCTGGACTAGAGAGAGATACCAAAGCAACAGTGTCAGATGCCTACAAAGCAAATTATTCTGCTTGGCTGTGTGGAGGGTATATAAAGGCTTACCCCTTCCTCAATAAATTGGACTTGTTTGTTTCAATTCACTCCCAGAGACTGAGTTGTTGTTTCTGTGATCTTGTGACCCCTCTCCAAAATGGGAACTAACAGTGCCCAAAGTATAGACAACAACACTGTTCTGCTAATGGAATGTAGCAATAGAAAGGCTCCCAGTGACACTTCACTATATTCTTGGATCTCTGCCCTGCTCATCTATTATCCAAAAAGCTTTTTCTTATAGCAGATGAAAAATAAATACAGAGACAATAGCCAGAAAATATGCAGAGAGATAAATATCCCTGCCTTAAGTGGGTTGCTTCCATAATATTCCTCATCACAAGGCTCAGGTGTGGCAGAAAAGGTTGAAAGAGTATAAGATTATGAAGAAATGGAGGACACAAAGAAAACAAAGTCTTCCAAACTCAACACTTTCCAAGTACATATGAAGTCATAGTGATTGTGATAGCACACACAGGATCTGAATGTGTCTATTCCAGATTGGGTGCTAGAGCAGAAAGGAGAGCTGGACATATGTCCAAATTCCTAACTCAGAAGCTATCTATAAGTGATAACTATTTGGAAATGTAAAATTAGTTTTCTCGAAAGGAGTTCTACTGAGGAAGCAAACCACTCTAAATAGTAGGCCCCATATGCAACACACAAAGAACTCGGAAGCATTTTTGGAGGTTATTTGACTCATATATTGATCCTGTGCATGTTGTTTATTTATTATTTTGGCATCATTTGTGTATGTACCATGTTTCTTGGTTTATGTTTCTATAGAATTCCTTCCTTCTTCTCCCCTGTTTCTTTATGGTCTCTCCCTCCCTCCCTCCCTCCCTCCCTTCCTCCTTCTCCCTCCCTCTACATATGGTTTTGTTTCTCCTTTTCTTCTGTTTTTTTCTTTTTTGTCCTATTCTGATATGGTTTTGTTTAATCTTACTTTATTATTATTCTTTAGATATCTGTGTGTTTTCTAATGTGAAACATGAGGTGAGAGGATCTAGATGGAAAAAGAGTGAGAAAAAATTTAAAGAATTTGGGTCAGGAAAAACCCAATCAGAATATGTTATGTGAAGAAAAACTATATTCTTTTGCCATCATTATGGCTTTCTTACATAATTAAAAAAAAAAAAAACTTTAACTCTACACACATCCACCCAGTTCTTGTCTTCTTGAAGTTTTATAATTGTAGTTTACTTTGTAGTTTTCTCAGATGAAAAATTATTAATATGAATCTACTGAAATTTCTTTTTCTTTGAATCTCATACATGATCTTTTCCCTAATATTTCTTTAATTAATGCCACACCAACATAAAATAATTTTATTCTACAAAAATATTATTTAATCTTTGCAATATTTGACATCCAAATTTTCTTCATATATGTTTCATACTTACAATTCAATTATATGTCATTTCTTTCCTCTTCTATTTATCTGTTGTCCTATTTTCTATTTGTTTATTTGTTTATTTTTCTTTCTGGCCATAACATGTTGCATACAAAGACACATACTTGTTAATTGTACATAAATTGATTTATATATGATTAGGCTTAAAATTTAATAATTACCTAATAAAATTATTTGGCTGAAAACTACTGACCATTTACATATAGTTTAGAGATGCATATAAATTTCTGAAAATAAGTATTATCAGTCACTACCTTTAAAGCATGAGTAATTCTTACCTATTAAAAACAGATCTTGTATACAGGGATGGAAAAAAAATTCAGAGGGAAAGATGAACACAAAGAAAATATAGGTGTAGCAATCTTATTTGTATTTCTTCCCTTGATAAGCCATGCTTATCATTCTTATCCTCTGTATAGTTATTGTTAACTCTTCCACATTTTAAATTCTTTTTACTGTGTTTTTTTTTTATAAATACAAAATAAAGAAGGAAGAAAAAAAAACAGATCTTGTATTTTGTTTTAAATATTATTTCTGAACTGGTTAAGCATACACTGATTTATTCATTATTATAAATAAGTTATTATGCAAGAATGAAATATGACTTTCTTTCAGTCTACATCATACTATCTTTTATTAGGTATCATTTTCTTCAACATTATTTCTGAAATAATATTTATACCCTATACTTATTATAAACTTCAAACTTGTATCCATATCTTTTTGTCATTTTTTTAGAGAATGAAAATTACAGATGCCACTAAGTTATGATTTCTCATAGTAATATATGTAATTTAAACATTCTTATGTTTATTCTTATCTTTATGACCACTTTCTCTCTTCTACAAATTTTCATATTCATACTTTCCTTAATCCACTTTTTTATTCTCTTCATGGCTGTTCATTAATGTTTTATCCTTTTTTCTTATCCTTATAGTCATATCATTCCCATGTTTCCCATGTTATGTGTTTGTACTTGCAGTAATATATTGCAACAAAACTATTCAATGGGCTAAGAGGTGGGCAGTATGTGGAGCCTCAAGGGGAACGATCACACTGTGTTTCTGTGCATGGACTGGTAACTTGGAGCCCATTTCCTCTAGAGGAACACCTAACCCAGTCTGGATATTAAGATGAGGAAATCAGACATGCCTGAGTGAATGCTGAGCTGATCCACCTTGGGATGTCTTGCCCTGTCTGGGGAGAGGTGGGGGATGGGAGGAGGGAAACTGAAGGCTGACTGGGAGGGGTTGGGAGGGAGAAGGAAGTTGGAACAAGGGGATACATGGACAGCAAAGACTTTATTGTATAAAAGTAAATAAATATTTTTAAAAAAGAAAAGAAAGATTGAATCTATGGAATTACTTCCATTTAGTCATCTAGAAATGAAAAATGATAAAAGAAACAAAAGTAATTCAGAATATTTTGGATAAATAATAAAAATGTATTTTATTTCTAAATTTATGTTATTTTTCAAAAATAGAAATAAAACCCTTAATGCTAATAAAGTCAGCTAAAAGGAAAGCCAACTGCATCTGCTTACACAGAATATGAGGTTGGAACAGGCACAAAGAGAGGCCAGATGTCAAAAATTTTAACCCAGGATACACAGCAGTAGCACACTGAAGGGCATTTGTAACATGCACTGGACAATTAACCATAGTTTTACACACCATTGATCATGACAGTAGACATAAGATCCCACTGGTGTATATGATTACTTAACAGTGATTACACAGAGTGGAAAGGAGAGCAGCAATAAACATGGATGAGCAAGTGTATTTGGAGTGGGATATATGATTTACTAGATTTATGTCCAGGAATTATATACCAATGTAGATGTTCGTCAGCAGATGAATGGATATAACAAATATGCTACATGTAAGCAATGAGATTATACTGAGCCATGAAGAAAAATGAAATCAGAAAATTTGCAAGTAAATTGGTGAAACTAAAAAATATACTCAGCAAAATAACCTAGATCCCTAAAGAAAGATGTTATATGTTCCTTCTTTCTAGTTTTAGATGAATCCTTGCTCTGAATCTTTAGGTTTGAGCATAGTGTATAGATTGGAGTGGTTACAGAAATGAAAAGGATATAAAAAGACCCTTGCAGGAGAGTGATTTTGTTTTGTTTTGTTTTGTTTTGTTTTGTTTTGTTTTTATCACAAACTAGGGGGGTCATCTGAGAGGAGAAAAATTCTTTTTTTAACATTTTTTAATTGTTTTTTTGAAAATCAATATCAAACATTATATAAACAAGCAAAACATTCAGGAGAGATAACAAAAAACCAATACAGTAATGAAATTTCTCTTTTCTCTACATGAAACATAAAAAAATAAAATCTAAAGCTCCTCAAATCAGGTAAAGCTCAGCTACAGATGTAGAAAGCACAGTAAGTCACAGCTAATGCCCAAGGATATACTATGGCCACCACAATTATCTGTTAAGCAGCCCTTCTACACACAAACCAAAAGTTTTGTTTTGTTTTGTTCTAGTATGTGTATGTGTGTGTATGTTTGTGCGTGTATGTGTGTGTGTGTGTGTGTGTGTGTGTGTGTGTTTTAAATCACTTTATTTCCCTATCATCTTTCAATGAGAAAAAGAATGTTTTCTCTTAAAGTCCACTAATGAGTGAGTACATCCCCTGCTTATCTTTCTGGGTTTGTGATACCTCACTCAAGAGGATATTCCTGAAATCCATCCATTGGCCTGCAAATTTTAGGATATCATTTTATCTTACTGCTGAGTAGTACTCCATTGTGTAGATGTACCACAGTTTATCTGTTCCTCAGTTGAGGGGCATCTAGGTTGTTTCCATGTTCTTGCTATTACAAATAATGCTGCTATGAATGTAGTTGAGGTAATGATTTTGTGGTGTGAATGTGTGTCTTTAGGGTGCCCAATAGTGGTATTGCTGGATCCTTGGGGAGAGTGATTTAATTGTGAAAATAGATCCATCAAATTGGCCAACAGGCAAGTTTGTGGCAATTTCTTTTTTTTTTTTTCCCTTCTTTATTTTGTATTTATCAAGAAAAAAAAACAGTAAAAAGAATTTAAAATGCGGAAGAGTTAACAATAACTATACAGAGGATAAGAATCATAAGCATGGCTTATCAAGGGTGGAAATACAAATAAGATTGCCACACATATATTATCTTTGTGTTCATCTTTCCCTCTGAATTTTTTTTTCCATCCCTGTATATCCTTATTCAAGGTCTCTTCCCCCTCCCAACACATCTGGTCATTTTTCTTCTCTGCAACTCCCCATCCCCTCCCTGGGCAGGGAGCAGACAGTCCTATGGTCCCACTGACCCAATAATGCTTAGATCAGTTTCCACTTCTGGACAAATCCAGTTCTTTCCCCCCTCCCTCAAGAGTGAGTCAGGTGTTCCTATAGTTGGACTGGGGTATGAAGGGTCAGTCCAGGGTGTTTCTGATCCCAAGCTGTTCAGTGGTTGTGGTTTGCCTCTTGGGCATGTTTGGCTTTTTTTCTTGTTTGTTTGTTTAGAGACCACTAGTGAGTGAGTACATCCCCTGCCCATCTCTCTGAGTCTGTGAGACTTCGCTCAGGAGGATATTCTCCAAATCCATCCATTTGCCTGTGAATTTTAGGATATCATTTTTTCTTACTGCTGCGTAGTATTCCATTGTGTAGATGTACCACAGT
>PVIH01031158.1:0-11206 GCA_004025045.1 Sigmodon hispidus | reverse complement strand
CCCCCCCCCTCACACTGCCCCTCACACTACTGGCTTGGCTTTTCTTTCTTGATTTACTTTTGTTGTGATATTTTATCACAGCAACAAGAAAAGGTTTTTGGCTGTAAGCAAAGGTGTCGGGAAATGCACAGCACACTCACCTTACTGAGATGCATTTGCGATGTGCACCTGTAGAGCTCAGCTGTGCTGGTTTGCGTCACTGTCTTAGGTAAGGTTTCTTTTGCTGCAGTGAAAGACCATGACCAATAGTTAGGGTTTCTATTTCTGTGGAGAGACTCCATGACCATGGAAACTCTTACAAAAAAGAATGTTTAATTGTGTTGGCTTACAGTTCAGAGGGTTAGTCCATTATCATCATGACAGGAAGTAGGCAGCATGCAGATAGACATGATGCTAGAGAAGGGGCTGAGAGTTCTTATATCTTAACTCACAGATAGCAGGAGGTGGTCTGATACACTAGGTTGTAGCTTATACATACATGAAACTTCAAAGCCTGCCTCTACAGTGACACACTTCCTCCGACAAGGCCACACCCACCACCACAAAGCCATGTCTCCTAATAGTGCAATTCCCTTTGGGGGCCATCTTCTTTCATATCATACCAAGCAAGTTGGGGAGGAAAGGGTGTGTCTGGTTTACACTTCCATATTGCTGTTCATGACTGAAGGAAGTCTGGACAGGAACGCAAACAGGGCAGGAGCCTGGAGGCAGGAGCTGATGCAGAGGCCATGGGATGTTGTTTACTGGCTTGCTCTCCTAGTTTGCTCAGCCTGCTTTCTTATAGAACCCAGGACCACCAGCCCAGGGATGGCACCACCCACTGTTATGCCTGCCTGTAAGAATTTCCCTGCTTGCCACCAGGGAGGCTGCACACCCTGTGAAGAGGGAGGATTTTATTGCTACACACAGATTCTGTGGGAACCCGGGCCGATAGCTTAACTCCAGCACAGCAGAAGGGCTAAGGGGCAGTTGCTCCGATGCGGGGAGATCTTTAAAGAAAAACCTACATAATCAAGATGCGACACACCTTGACATCCAGGATTGGGCAAAGGGGTAAGGTGCAGCAGCCCTTAGAGTTTTCTGGTGCAAGTTCAACCTTTGAATCCATTGGCTGCTGCAGAGTTCACTCGCAGACCTGGGCCCTGCCCCCAGGTGTCAACGTGTGAATGAATCCAGGTCCTTACACTACAAGGGGCCGGGCCCTCCGCCACTAATCAAGAAAATGCCTTACAGCTGGATCTCAGGGAGGCATTTCCTCAGCTGAGGCTCCTTCCTCTCTGATGACTCCAGCTTGCGTCAGGGTGACACACAAAGCCATGCAGGCAGTCACTAATGCTGTGGTATTTGTTACAGCAGCAAAAGGAAAGCGAAGTGTCCATTCTGGATGCTACATCACATGTAATAAAGTCCGGGAGATGTGTTTAGAAGAAAGCACTCTTAAGAGGAGTTTTGATAACCAGTTGAGAGGTGGTGGTAGCTTAGGCCAGGAAGAAACTGAGGCAGAGAATAAATCAGAAAAAAGTACAAAAGTAGCAAAAGTAACATCATTGAGCATCTAGATGGCCCTCCCCCACTTCCTCTGAGAATCAGAGAGTGAACTGCTTCCTCAGGATGCGCACAGGGGGCAGCAGTTCACACCCAGGTTTGGAGTGCTTTTGTTTTTGTTCCTATTGGGTGCTTAAAATTATATCAAATGTCCTTATTTTAAGTTGTTTTGACTGTGCTTTGGAAGGGCCAGCTGGAGGGAGAGCCATTCCTGTATGTGTTCTCTCGGGAATGGATGACACTCAGGACACAGGATCTACAGGCTTTGCCCCCACCCCCAAGATGGGAGGCTCCCTCCACCCGAGTCCACCCAGTTTAGACTTGATTTCGTTAAAGAAGTCTCTGATAGTGAAAAGTGATAGGTAAGGACAAATCAAGATAGTTGTTGTAACAGACACCGATCCAAGGAGCTAAGCTGGGAATTTGTCTGTAAGAAAATGAATCCCAGGACTCTGTCTATAGATAATATGAAATCATGCATACTTAATGAAAGCTTGTTCACAGAGGCCAATTCTTTCTTTCTTTTTTTTTTTTAAAGATTTCATTTATTTATTATATATACAGTATTCTGTCTGCATGCATTCCTGCAGGACAGAAGAGTGTGCCAGATCTCATTACAGATGGTTGTGAGCTACCATGTGGTTGCTGGGAATTGAACTCAGGACCTCTGGAAAAACAGTCAGTGCTCCTAACCTCTGAGTCATCTCTCCAGCCCAAGGCTGATTCTTCAGGCCAGGCTCATGGTTCAGGCCATCCCATTGACCTGATGGCAGATCTTGCACACAATGGCATGTATGGATGCTAGAACTGCTCAGCCCAGGGAAGTTAGGAGTAGCGATGTGTCTCACCTCAGTGGCAGCAAGCACACGGTTGTCCCAGCTGCTGGCTTGTAAAGGTTATTTGGTGTTGTGGTTAGGGTTTCTATTTCTGTGAAGAGACACCATGACCACAGCAATTCTTATAAGGGAAAACATTTCACTGGGGCTGGCTTACAATTTAGAGTCCATAGTCCATGGCAGGAAGCATGGTGGCATGGTGCATGATGACCTATACATGGTGCTAGAGAAGTAGTTAAAAGGCTTCATCTGGATCTGCAGATAGCAGGAAGAGAGAGTGACACTGGGGTTGGCTTGAGCATTTGAAATCTCAAAGTCCACCCCCAATGACACACTTCCTCCAACAAGGCCACACCTATGGGCCTAGGGAGATCATTTTCATTCAAACTACCACATTAGGGGAAGTTGAGCTGGTTGCTCTGTTCTTCCAGCTTCTGAGTCCACAGGGCAGGGAGAGCCAAAGGCCCTTCGTGAGATTTTCTAGGATTTTCTGAATGGTTAGTTTTGAAATACACTACATCTTTGTAAGTGTGGACCCTGCATGGTGGACCCAGCATGGCGCCAGGTGAGATGCAAAAATTCCCAGCATGCCCCCCCCAGCCCAACATGGCACAGAATGCACTGAACAAAGGGCATGCCCGCAGGCATGGCTACGTAGATCTGTGCCCACCCCTTCTCTTAAGCACCCCCCCATGTGGCAGCCAGTTCCCCTTCCTTCCTTCCTTCCTTCTTTCTTTCTCTCTCTTTCTTTCCTTCCCTCTCTCTCTCTCCTCCCTTCTCTGGGTACCTGAACTCCCTAAAATAAACTCGCGTGTGGCACCTGGCAGTGAGTGTGTGTGTCTCTTTCCATGCACAAAAAACTAACAAGCTTGACACAAGGCTTAAAAGGCTTGAGCCTGCTTCATTCTCTAATTTTTCTAGTTTTGCTTCTACTGCATGTGGGTAGGTAGCCCTTACAAAGGGAAGAGAATTCTTAACAACTCTTTACTTTCTCTTGAGCAGTTCAACTTTGGATATGTTCAGAAAGGATATTCATGGCTATTTCATGAACTTGGGCTCCCATTGAGTCAGATTCTCCCTAGACTGGTGTGGTTCTCAACCTTCCCAATGCTGCGACCCTTTAACTCAGTTTCTCATGTTGTGGTAACCCCCCTCCCCCCGATCCTAAAAGTATTTCATTGCTAATTCATAACTGTAACTTTGCTACTGTTATGAATTGTAATGTAAGTATCTGATATGCAGGATGACATCAGATGATATTGGACCCCAAAGGGATCCTGACCCACAGGTGGAGAATCATTGCTGTAGAGTAGTAGATGGCTGCACACTGGTAGATAGTATTATCTCCCAATGTTATGGGCGAGGAAACTCACATTCAGCTAAGTTGGAGGATCTGCTGCAGATCAGCAGTGGCCTTAGTAATGGAAGTCTTGCTAGTCCTTCAAGTCACATCACGGATTCACAACACAAATAACAAAGCTCTTTCTCCAGTGACCTGTGCTGTCCTTTGACAGTGGGGTCCCATTAAATGGGACAAAAACAAAAAACTCTACTGCCAGAAAAGGTGCACAGAAAGGGCAGTGTTCCAGCTTTCTGCCATAGAGAGCTCGAAGCACAGGCAATGATCTGGCCAGAATGGGGATGGAAAGTTTGTTTCTGAAGGCATTGCTGTCTCTAAATGGGGAATGCAGATGTCCTCAGAGCCACAAACAGTGGGCCCACCTTGATCCCACATGGGAGACTTAAACAGACACCAACCAACTCATGAGCACATCACTGTGTATACCTCATTTTCTCATTCACAAAATTAAGTCATTATATCCTTGGGGCCGAGGTATAAGCAGAAGCATTGGCTGTATGGTATGCAGTGAACACGGCTACAGGTAGCAGATTGAGTTTAACAAGCCATATGGGTTGTAATTGTCCAAGTATGATTAATTCCTAATGTTTGTTCATTTTATGTCTTATATTATGGTTTGTTATTATTTCATTTAATTACAGTGAAAGTTCCTTTCGTAGGTCTTGCTGGAAACCCTCAGGGATTTGAATATTCCTCAAGTGACAGCAAATGACCTCTGTGTTTCTAGACTCTATCTGGGACTCCTTCCTATTGGCAGAATGGCTACAAAAGAATGATGTGAACTTGGAGCAGATGGTGCATCTGGCCGTTGCTAAACTCTGTTTGCAGCCCAAAGGAAGACTTGATACTGAAGGTGCGATAATGGCTTTCTGCTCAGTTTGTTGTAAATCCTAAATGAGGTGATTGAAGGCTGTAACGAACAGTGTTGTTGGATGCCTCTGAGTGCAACATCTGGTGAATGCCTACACTCACTGACAACTGTTAGTCTTGGCCTTGTGGTGTGCTACTCAGATCTTTGGTTTTTAAGTAGGTTGTAGATTAGGCTAGAAGCAAGTATCACTGGTTCATGCATTAAGAAGAAAAAATACCCCATAACTTTGTTTTTAGGATTAACAATTCATTTGGTAAAAAACAGAGCCTGGTGTATGCTGTTATGGACGTACTTAAAAGCCAGATTTTTATTATGGCTTTTTAGTTCAGGAATTTAAATTGATATTCTAAGCCTTGTGTAGCCTCTCTCAGAGACAAATCCAAATTGCTAACAGCACCAGGGTTGTGTTGAAAAATTGGCCTACTTGAATTAATGAAGCCAATGCAGGAGATGGGGGGGTCAGTTTGCTTTCTGGAGGTGAGGGTTCATGCAGAGGGAGAAAAGAGTGGCCTTTCATACTGAGAACTCCTGTAGCCAATCATTTAAAAAGCACCACAATTTAAGAACTAAGAATAATAGAAATAAGATGTCTAGAGTAACATTCCTGTCACTAAATTTACAATAAGGTCCTCACAGACTAGTATTGGGTGATTCATATGTTTAAAATAAGAATAAAAATATGACTGAAAAAAATCATCAAAATTTTAAAAATAGTATTCTTTCTTATCAGTTTTTAATCATTAAAACATCAATTTTAATTGCTTATCTATATTTATTTTCTTTGACATTTAAAAAATTAGTAGTAGTGGTCAATGTGGGAGGGTCCATTGTGGGTGGAGTCACCCCTGGGCTGCTGGTCCTGGGTTCTATAAGATAGCAGGCAGAACAAGCCATGAGAGCAAGCCAGTAAAGATCACCCCTCCACGGCCTCTGCATCAGCTCCTGCCTCCAGGTTCCTGCCCTGTTTGAGTTCCTATCCTGACTTGCTTCCACGATGGACTGTGATTTGAAAGTATAAGCCAAATAAACCCTTTTGATACCTTGCTTTTGATCATGGTGTTTGTTACTCAATATTCTTGTTTTGCTTGTTTGTTTAGAGAGAGGAACATAAAGTTGGGTGGGTAGGGAGGTGGATAAGATCTGGGAGAGGTTGGGGGAGGGGATAAAAATGATCAAAATATAGTGCATAAAATTTTTTTACATTAAAACAACAAAAATAAAAATTATTACTGCTGGTGTGTGTGTGTATGGGGTGGGTGGGCAGTTTATATATGTGTATGTGGGGGAGAGGGGGTACGAGCCTGTGATTCCAGAGCCCTGGATCAGCTGTGGAGAAGAGATACAGTAGTTTAAGATCAGCTTGGACTATATATCAAGTTCAGGGCAATCATGAGTGATATAATAAATATAATGAGACCTTGTTGCAAAAGTAAACAATAAACAAAGCAAAAAACCACAAAGGGCTGGAGATGTATCTCTGTAGTAGAGTGCTTGCCTAGGTTTAATCTCCAGCATCATAAACAAAATATAACATTGTTATTGAATTTAGAGACCACTAAATGCTGGTGCTTTTTTTTGCCCCTGATAGAAGCAAAAGCTATTTCAGTGGGAACTGAAAAGAAGAACGGAGGAGAGGTGGAAAGACAGGTTTGAATCTGTACATTAAAACTCTGTCGTCTCCAGAATGGAGGCTGTTTTAGTCTGGGAAGGTCCAGCCTGCAATTGCATACACTTTCCATGAAAATAAAGGGAGGCATTTGGAAGTAGGGACCAAAATGTCCTGAGAGTGTCAAGTGAGTGAGGGATGCTTAACAAGAACACAGCCTACTTGAAGAATAAGAGATTTCTTTCCCCCTAATGTCAGGAAATGCTTCTCCCCTTGCCAACAGAAAACCCAACACCCAGTCCTCTCCATTTCAAAGCTCCTGCCATGTTTGCTACCAGACATCACGGTATGCTCTGCTCTGCAAAGATGCGAAGCCTCCTCCTCAGGGTCCAGCACCATAGATGAATGTCACCACCGCCGCCACCGCTGCTGCTGAGGTTGAGCAGCTCACCAGCGATGTTGGAGAGAATAGCAAATCTTATCAAATGATGATTTCTAAAGAGCCCAATGTCCCAGATGCCCTTATTAATGCTGATACCCCATGATAGGACCTCAACCAGTCAACCTGATATTTTAAATCAGCGAACTCCAGAAATCAACTTTGAGAGTGCCCAGAATTTCTATCTTGGGAAAAATGGGTTGAATTGCATGTGTATGCTAAAAATGTGTGTGTGTGTGTGTGTGTGTGTGTGTGTGTGTGTGTGTTTGTGTGTGTGTGTGAAAGAAACCAGGTTGATCTCATAAGAAAGTAATTCTTCTGAGATGAGCACCCTCAGTGGTTCCTCTCACTTTGCCATAGTAACAACAAGTGTTGTGGGAATTCATTCCATTGAACCTATGACTTTTGGGGTATCAGACACCATGGACATGAGACCATATGTCAGCATATGTGACCACTTAATAGGAGAAAGAGAGGGGCCATGTGCTTTCTTGGGAGTGAGGACCACGTCAGGAACAGCTTGTGGTTGGTTGCCATCAGCCTTGGATAAAAACACTGGACAATAGCAGCTGATTAAGCGACTGTGTTTATTTCATGCTGCATCTGTGAGTGTATTTACCCATCTTATATCTTCATAAATCCTTGACGTCCTTTCATAGACTCCTGGGGGTTCACATGACAAGGGAGATGGACATTTAGATTGATTAAGGAATTGGCCTCAGGTCACCCAACTGTAAATGGTGGCAGGAGAGTTTGAAACCATCCTTCTAAGACACTCATAGACGATTCCTTAGAAGCCATTATTCTTCTTGACACTTGATTTACCAAAGAAACTCCCAGGTCTCGGTCCTGCTCCGTGGCCATCTTTTTTGTCTCAGATGGCTCACAGCCTACATGTGTATTGTGAGCTCAGTCAATGTGGCTTTAGTTATGAGTACAATAGTACAAGACATAGTTCAGATATTACCATCCTCCAGAAATCAGCATGGAGGAGAATGAAGAGTGTTTGTTACCTAGGAATCAGGACAACTCTGTCACTCACAAGGGGTATGAGGTGGTCAAGTCGTAGGACTTGTATGAGATTCATTTTTCCTCACTGTTCAAAGGAGAAAATTAGAGTAAATGATGTTCTGGGTTCTCCATGTTAGAAGTCTGGAACTTTAAGATGATGCAAACCATGGGTCATAAGTAGAATAACTCTTACTGCTTTTGTGCCATCGTTTGTGTTAATGTGAAAACACCATGTCTTCAAGACAAATAATATTTTAATACAGTTTGAAAGTGGCAAGGGGCAAATGGTGTGCCTGTGAGGTCTTCCCTCTCTAGAGCTAGGATTCACCCCTCTGGGAAGGGCCAGAGAGCCTAGCAATTGCCAGTTTCCCTGAAAAAAGGCTGCAGTGTGGTTATGCCAAGAACTCTGTGTCAGCCTGGCCCCAATCCCAAGTTGCTTGTTCATGCCTGCTGCTGCCAACTGCTGTTCTCTGCTCCAGCTGTTTGGAATCTGGGCCTGGCAATCTGGGTCTGCCTTGGCATGCCTCTTGTATGTCTCTTTCTGTGTGTGCCTGTGTTTGTGTGTGTGACTGCAGACTCAGCATGTCATAATAGAGAGGAATAAAAACTGCCCAGATGTGGGGCTTCATCTTTACCTGTATATTGCTAAGTCAAATTTGACCCTACCTCCTTAACCCCCCTTTCTCCCATGATTCCTTTTGCACTTGAGCCAGCAAAAGAAGGGGGGGGGAGAGAGAGAGAGAGAGAGAGAGAGAGAGAACAGAAATTTGCCACAGTGTAAACTAGCTGGTGGCCTAGCATCTGTAGGAGTATTGATCTCATTACATCTGGAGAACTGTATGGGTACCTTGTGCCTTCTGCTCTTTGGAATTTTGCCTGTAGGGCATACTACATGGATTGAGGGCATTGATGCCTTTAGTCTCACCAGCTGTACCTATAGCTCCATTGTAGGTTGGAGGCATCTTAGTGGGTTTGTGAGGGTGTCTGTCTGGACCAGAGAAACAATGCTGGCTAAGAGGGGGCATGAGTATATGACACCCTTTATATGACACATAGCCTAGGTCCTGCAGCCAACAATGACCTCTTTGTGCCTGGGCTTTCCAATTATCAATACAAATGAGCAGTTCTTATAATTTTTAAGTCAACTTCAGGTGACTCAGAGGGGAAAAAAATCATTAGACAACATTGCTTCCAAATGTGTGGAAATTGAGGGGTTGACAAGTTTTTCTTATCTTTTTTGTTTTTTTGTTAGTTTGTCGACTGGAATCCAGGGCTATGAACATGCCAGGCAACTGCTCTAATATTGTTATATCCTTAGCTTGGTTATTTCCTGTCTTATTGTTATCTCTTTGGCCCCTTTAACATAGTTTTAAATTCTTGCCTTTTGACTACCTGTCACTCGAGTGAATTTTCGTTGTCTCTTAGCAGCACTGGCATCTATTTCAGGGTTTTGTGCATGGTAGGTAAGCGCTGTACCACTGAGCCATATGCCTAATTTTCAAGATAGTGTTTTACATATTTGTAGCCCAGGCTGACTTTGAACTTACTATGTATTTCAGGCTGAGCTTGGACTCAAAATTGTCCTGTTCCAGCCTCCTTCATACTGAGATGACAGAACCATGTCATCAGGCCTACCATGTCACCTGATGATTGGTGTGAGCAAGGTTGCAACAGCCGATTTTTCTTTCCATTGGTACACAAAGGTATGCCTGTCTGGAAGACAGAGACATCAAGAAGCTACCTGCCTCCCCATAACTTAATTTCAACAGAGAACACACTGAGTGATATCAAACACAAAGCAGGAGATGCCAAGAAATACCTAAGAGAACACTGATGTTACCAAGTTCAGCCCATAGTGTACCAGGCACAGGGAAGCCTGCTGAACACAGGGGAGGTCAGGTCCTGCCTCAGACATCCCAGTCTAGCTGAGGAGACCAACGAACATACAAGAAATGGAACCACTGGGGGTATGTGTGTGTGTGTGTGTGTGTGTGTGTGTGTGTGTGTGTGTGTGTATGTGTGTGTGTGATATTGCTGCCCAGCTGGATTTCAGTTGTGCCTACAGTAGTCAACCTACAGCATAGGATTCTGTCTACTTGTTGTGTCCTAACTATAAGTTGGAACTGACAGGTTATGTGGTGATCTGGGGACTGTATTTTACATCACAGATCTGTAGAGGTACGAAGCTTTTCTGAAGCAGCATTTGAGTTCAGTGAGGGCAGCACCCATGAATTGCACTGCTTTGTCTCCCAGCCATTTGCTGTATATCTGTATAAGCCAATCAACAAACCTTTGTGACATACGTGCAGGGCATCGTGACTCCTTATTGTCATTCTGTGAAAAATCCCAGAGCATGGGGAGATGGGGGATTGCAGCTACAGAGGAGCTTCAAGTTCCAGACTCATCCTCTGCCTTCTCTGGTGCCTGTTTTCTCACTAAAGCAACCAGCTGACAGAGCCCCACATCTGGAGAGCGATGAGTGAGTGTAATTCCTTCTGCTTGTAACAGTCCCAGCAGAGGGACAATCGCCTGAGCATTTGAGGGGATAGAGAGTGACAGTAGACAGATGGGCCCATTGACAAGTCTGTCCCCTTGTGGTGCTCCTGTCACAACTGAATTATTCTGTCACTTGTGCTGTCATTAAATCAGGCTGAGCCAAGAAAAGGAAAGACAAGTGTTTCTAGTGGCTCTTAGTCACGGGGAAATGACTCTGTCGGGGGAGGAGTGCTCCCTGGATCCAGAAAAGTTTTATCACTTTTTAGGAGTCCTGAGAGAAGAAGGCGGGGTATAAGCAAGTGGCTGCTGGCGGTGGTGATGCTTTCCACTGGGTCTTGATTTGGTCTCATTCCCTGGCCTAGGCTCTCTCCTATGCCCTGCTTGCCCACACTGAAGGAACCTGACTTGGGAGCTGCCTTTATAGTAAGGGCACTGCACTGTGCCTGTACCAGGGAGCCCTCTCCTGCCAACCTCCAATGCCCTCTTGAGTAGGAAGGACAGTATCCACTCAAGAACTTTTCCATTCATGTTGTTGAGTCATGCTACAGGGGCAGCTATCCCAGGGCTCCAGGACACTCTTGGAAGAAGGGAGTAGCCAACATTTCTGTGTTTCCTCTACAGACTCTGGGATTGACTGTGATTCCAGTCCTTGCAAATGTGGCAGCCATGGCAAATGTGGCCTGGAATGTGCTCACGCACCTCAAAGTCGGTGTAAACATCCAGAAGATGCTAATGTGCTAGACATATTTAGGGCCATTTTAATATGCCTGTCTTCTGTGTATATATCAAGCTACCATCTTTATAAAGATTAAATCTTTATAAAGATTAAAGATTAAAATTTTTTCAGAAAATGGAAAGCTCTCCCATGTTCCTGGATTGGTAGGATCAACATAGTAAAAATGGCAATTCTACCAAAGGCACTCTACAGATTTAATGCACTGCCCATCAAAATCCCGACACAATATTTTTTAGACCTTGAAAGAACAATACTCAATTTCATTTGGAATAACAGGAAAGCCAGGATTGCCAAAACAATTTTACT
>PVIH01031157.1:0-11207 GCA_004025045.1 Sigmodon hispidus | reverse complement strand
AATCTACCCACCACGTGGCTTGCAGCCCGTGGCTCACCTGAATTCCTACATGCTTCTTCTTCGGGGAACAGATGGCGACTAGTAAACTCCATCCCTTCTTCCTACCTGGCTGCCTCTGATTCTCCATCCACTTCTACGGTGCCCTGAATGGGTCCAAACATTTATTTATTTATATCATACAGAGAACATTCCACCACATGGATCTCTGCTTCTGCTGTCATCATTTGCTAGTTGAAGTTTGTATGATGACAATTATGTTGGTTTTTCATTTGACTATAGCAGTTATATTTAGGCACACTCTCCACTATTGCTTAAACATCTTGTGAATTCTCGGATGTTTCCCAAGCACCAGATTTCCTTTTAACCCCTAAATGGCTCCATCTATCAAGATAGCTTATTCTTAACTTTCCTTCTCTATTGCTCCTCCCACTCAACAATCTCATTCTCTCATGATCTTTTCTCATGGCTCTACAGAGATATGTCTTTACTCTCTTTTTTATCTTTTTTATTAAAGGACTTTATTTCTAAAAAAAAATATAAGCTAGGGTGACAAGAAAAAATATGCAACAATTCCATTGTATAGAATGAATAGTGTTAAGATCAAATGAAGAGCAGAAGACTATTACTCCCTTTAGAAGAAAGTTTTTAGAAGTTTTGCCATGTACTTAAAACCATTCAGCCTCTTGGATTAAAGAACTATAAGGCCGTTCTTCAACTTTCCATTGGTCAAATAGCCAATGTTGAACTAACTCAACCAAAGCCCCTAAGGGATTCTAATAAATCAACTTTCTAAATCCATACAGACATTATTCAATCAGTTCTGCTGGACCAAGAACTTTTACTAATACTGCTGTGTGTACGGATTTACTAGACAACAATAGTGTTCATAAAAATCTTTTTGTTGCTCCATTTCTTTCTAAATATTGCACACATTGTAAGGGTTGTACTTTTTATTATTTAAATTCTCTAGAAATTAAAGTCTAGTTCAGAAAAAAGTAGTGCTAAAACTTAGAATGAATTTGCTTATTTATATTTTGCATCAGCAAACTAACTAGAAAAATGGGTGTATAAATTTATGAAGGCCTGTCATTTGGGTAAAAGGGCCAGTGTAAAAAATACGACCTAACCCAGAAACCAAAACCAAAACTACCCTCAAAATTGTAGAAACACACTTCGGTCTGACAACCAGAACTAAAGAAACATTTCCTAGAAAGATTCCTCTTTTTTAAAATATACACTTTTATTTCATGTGAACTGATGTTTTGCCTTCATGTATAAATGTGTAAGGATGTCAGATCTGGAAATTAAAGACAGTTGCAAGCTGCCATGTGGATGCTGGGAATTAAACTCAGGTACTCCAGAAAAACAGTCAGTGTTCTCAACTGCAAAGGCATTTCTCCAGCCCCAAGAAACACTATCTTTTACCAACTAAGTACACAAACAACTAGTCACTGAGCATAATTTTCAAACAACATAGAAGTTATTCATGCTCAGGGATTGAAATCTGACCAATTTGAGACCTGAAAATATTCTCCTCAGAATGTTCCTGCCCCTTAGAGCCCTATATCAATCAGGCTTGGGCCTGCCCAATTGACAGTTACCATTTTTTTTACCATGGCAGAGGCAACCACTCTTTTGGATTCTTTTCTCCAAAATAAATTTATAAAAAAAGTTTTAAGTGGAGACCTTTATTCACTGAAGCAATCAGAATCTGCTAGTGTAATGGAATAGAGAAACACTGGACACCTCTGCTGGGAAACTCCCATAAAGCACCAGAGCAGACTAGTACATTTCTGCAGTGAAGCAGCACTCCCTTTGATCTTAACATTTATTGGATGGAAAAATTCTCCTAAGTGGATGACCCTTTTATGTATCTCTTAGCATTTACCTTGATATCTTGCACCAGGTTTTAAATATTAATACCAAATATAGTTTGTGCTATTGAAGTCAACTTTCAAATTATAGAAGACTTGCCAGACATTCATTGTTCCAATTTGAGGAAAACAATTATAATCCTTCCCTACAACCAAGAAGTGGATAAATTCTCACCCTCTTCAGTACATCCAGCCATTCATTAGACATCATTTAGTGTTCATACAGAATGTGACACCATATGGCAGTATACTAAGAGTTGTTCTGATTAATCTGGTTTCATACTTACCTGAAAACTCAGAATTTCATCTACTACAGTGTCACTAAACACTACATTTCTTCAGGGAAATTGCTTGGTCTCACCTCCCATGTTTGGATCTTCCCTGAGGAGTGCCACTCCATGAAGGACACAATCAAGCAGATAATAGAGTAAAGAACTTCTTTTTATCTATCCTAACCATGACCTATAAAAGATAGATCAATCTCCAGCTAATGTGTGCAAAGCTCCATAGCTGATGAAATTATGCAAATGAATGCTATAAAGACTAAAGCATGGCTAGCTGTATTCAATTAATTGCAGTTTCTACTTGCTAGGTCCTTTTTGTCCCAGTGTTTGTTCTCAGTACAAGTCCATGAACCTATTGCTGCTATTTTCTTAAATTTTCATATCCTTATGGGATTGTCAGAGAGTAAAATTAAATTAAACTAATGTACCTGTGGAAAAGTATAAACACACTATAGAAAATCACCTTCATACTGCATGGACTTTGAGGTCAACTGTAAAGAGAACCTGAGAAGCATAGTCAATTGAAATAAAAACATCTTCCAGGAGGGTCTATAAAATGTTATTCATGAAGGTTTACAGAACAAAATCAAGAAAGGTACAAGCCTGCATATGTTGTGATGTATGTAGCTTTGCTATGTCAGAAAAACATTTTAATGCAGACTGTATATGCCAGCTTTTACAAAGTGACCTTTAAATAAACAGAGAATGCATTCTAGCATTTATCAATGGAAAAAGGAATAAAAAAGTATTTTGAGATGTGAAGAATTGGTACATGCCCAATAATTACAGAACAGTATATGATGCATGTATCACAATATTATAAAACATTGTTATTAAGACTCTCTTCTTTTAGATGACCCTAGCTTTTGTGAAATTAATAAAAGTAGCCAACACAACCATGGAAGGGAATAATATATTATAGCAAGCTTTGGGAATTTTGTTGTCTTTCCCCATGCATATGCAATTGTGTTTACAGTTTTCATAAGTATAATATGATAGCATTATGTCTAAATATTGTATGTCTACTAACATAGAAGTGTGTTAAAGAGCATGCAAGATGTGTTAGAAGCCAAAATCCCTGGCCCCTGAACCTAAACCCTGAGTTCTATTCTTAGAATCTACATAACAAAAGAGAAAAAACATTTTCTGAAAGTTGTCTTTTAACATCCACACTCACACGGCTTTATCAAAAGTGTGCATGCACAAGAAGAGAATAAATAGCAAATTAACATTAAAAAGTATGCTACATCTAAAAAGTTATTGATAATGATGAGTGTGACATTGCATGCTTGGAAATGCTGTAATCAGAAGCCTGAAGCAACCTACACTAGAGTTCCAAGACATCCTGGGTTACTTAACAAGACCTTGACTCAAGACAAAAGGATGGGGAGCACTGAGTGTCATACATCTGTTTATTTTGAAATCAGAAAGCTGAGACCATAAGAGGCTCAGGTTGAGGTCAATATGTGCTACAAAGAAAACTTGCCTTAAATAAAAAAACTACTGGTTTTAATTAAAATGATTTTCAAAATAAAAATTATAGAGCATTGTGTGTCAGCATTTTTAGGGATGGGTAAAACAGTAAAAATCTGATTACCAGAAGACTATATAAACTACACATATATAACTTATACATGAGAACTACAAATTACTATTAAGACAACATATTAGGGGCTTAAGATGTATCTCCAGGTATGAGACTCTTTACCATGCCAAAAAATAACATGTCACTTATAACACATGTAACAGCTGTGGTAGAGATGGGAACTTGTAATCCCTGAACTTCTTGATATATAGAAAAACAATCAGAAGCTCAAGAATTCAAATGTGGTAAAGATGAGCATAAGCTACATAAGAGCCTTTCTCAAAAAATCAACAATAGCAATAACGTCAAATAGAAAAAATATCAAACATATTTTCCATCTTGTGGCAAAAACTGAGAAACTGAAACAAAAGCACAGCAAGTAACAGCACTAATTACTTTTCTAGGGAACCTAGATTTGATTTTCACCACCTACATAGGAACTCACAAGGATTTTTAATTCTATTTGCAGAGAGTCTGACATCCAATTCTGACCTCCATAAGTACCAGGACATATGCATAGGTAAAGTGAAATCATAAAAACTACTATCTTTTATTAGGAATTATGAGAAAAATATGTGAATCAGAAATAGCTACATAATATTTTAGGCTTTAAATACAAAGAGGCAATAGTATACAAAAACTCACCAGGGTTTTATTTAGCTAAATTATAGTCAGCAAAATCCCTTGGATTCTGAATATGTTATCGTTTCCCTTATTCTGAACCCAGGGTTCCTATATTCATAGAAAACTCCAAACAGATCTTTTGTCAAGCTGGCTAAGCAGGTCTAGTGTAAGGACACAACTAGACATTAAGTGTCCCTTATGTAAGACATCCTGTTTCACTTGCCAGAAGAACATATTTTTGAAATACAAAAATTTTATTTAATAATTTGTATGTATCTGGACCTTCCTGGCACATGGTTATTATTTTAAAAAATATTATCTTCACAGAGACACCAATGATATCTCCGTACTTTCATAGAAATGTTAATGTATCATGAAGTTAAACAATCTAAAATCAAATATCATCACTTCTAACTGAAGAAAAGAAAATTTCAGTCTAAAGGACTGACCTCTTGTCAGCAAGACAGAAATTTGTAGCCAGATTTTCTATTTGCTGCAATATTACTAAGACATGTATCATGAAGAAAATAATTGAAATATAAAGGATGAAATTACAAAGCATACACAAATAAACCCACCTCTTGGAAGGTAGCAGGATAGTCCACATGGGTGACATAGCCTGCTATATATAGATTAAGTTCAGGAAAATTAGTCACCAAAACTAATTCAAATACATAATTAATTCATTAGTTAATTTCTTTAAAAAGGCAAATATATTGTGCTAAATTTTTTTTAACTTTGTAACTAAAACAGGACATGTTCTTATATACAATCTCAATACTATTCATAGAAAAGTTTGAGTCCCATTCAATGATAGAATATATAAAACAAAAAAGCTTAAAAACTAAGAAATAAGGCCACCTAAAACACATTTTTTCTACCTTGAGAAAACACAGAGATAAAATAAAAACTAATACAAAGGATTTATTAAGTGAAGGGTTTGATCTATTTATTAAATTCATACAAAAAGAAAACAATTTTCAAATCCCTGAGTATTTCTTTTTTTCCTTTTTTAAAGATTTGTTTATTTATAATATGTACAGTGTTCTGCCTGCACATCAGACAATGGAACCAAATCTCATTATAGATAGTTGTGAGCCACAATGTGGTTGCTGAGAATTGAACTGTAAACAACTGGCAGAACAGCCAGTGCTGACACATCTCTCCAGCCCATCAAACAAGTATTTGTTAAGAAGGGAGCTACTCAGTAACACAGCAACTGCCTGGTATCAGAACTGCCTGGGTTTCATTCCAAGACAAAACTCTCTGGGTTAATGGGGAATTTAACATATGCAAATAATTGTAATTCTAAAGACAAAAAAAACTTTTCAAAAGAAAGGTTGGATAATGATGATTTAAAATTAATTTATATAGAAATGGGGCAAAGAGAAAAAACTCAAATATAAACTACCTATACATGTACTAAAAACAAAATTATTCTTAAACTCTGAAGAAATTTCTATTTAGTATGAAAAATCTCAGGATTTTCACATTTTACATGTTTATTTCAAAAGCTGGCCAGTGGCTTGTGTGGAACTAAGCATTTCAAGGGATGGTCATTTTAGGTGAATATGAAATTGAAAGCCAACTTTGCCTACTAAAGACCAGGACACAAAATAAAAAAAAAAAGTTTGGTGCAAAATTTTAGCCTAAGTATGTTATTTTACTTTACCAAATTAAAACCAACATTGGCAATAAGTGAACATATAAAAAAAAATTCCTCTGGGTATGCAATCGTATACTTTAATCCCAGCACTTGGAGTCAGAAAAAAGCAGACCTCTGAGCTTCAAGCTAGGATGTTCTATTCAGCAATGCAGAACCACAAGGAACACATATTGAAACTCATTCATAGAACCTAAAACAAAGGTCAGGCATACTGGTTTAAGCCTTTAATCCCAGCAATTGGTAGTCAGAGGCAGAAGGATCTGTCTTTGAATTCAAGATCAGTCTAGTGAACATGCAAATTATAGGCCAATTGATTACAAAAAAAGAATGTGTCAATAAACACAAATCAAACCAAAACAAGGTCTATTTTTATTACATCAAAATATTAAGTTTTTTTTATTAGTTAAGCCTAAAACATTGTTTAAATAGGTTAAACCCTAACTATCACACTTGTTTTTATAATTTTTATTTATGGTTTTTCAATTTTACATATCAACCACACTTTACCCCATCCCCTACTAGTACTCCCTTCTACTTCAACTCAACCCTACCCCATTAACTCCTTTCATGTGGACTCAGAAAAGGCTGACATGTCAAGTTGAGTCAGGACAAGCCCATTCATCCACCACTGCATAAAGACTGAGCAAGGTATCCTTTCATATAGAATGGCCTCCAAAAGTTTAATTCATGCACTAGGAATATATTCTGGTTCCACTACCAGGGAAATTACAATTTTCACCAGCCACCATACAACTCTCATCCACTTTTAGAGGACTTAGTCCAGTCCCACATTTCCATTCCACAGTTCTCAGTACAGAGTCCCTGAGATCCCACTTGTTGAAGTCAACTATCTCAGTGGGTTTTTCCATTATTTATCATCTATTACATATATAATTCTTTCTGTATTTTCAGTAGCCTAAATCCAAAGCTTTCAGCATGGTGATTAGTTGTGAATTTCTGCATCTGTATTCATAATTTTCAGTTCCATACCTATATGGTACAAATAAAGAATCAAAATTATTCTAAGGATATATTAGAAAATGCAAAAGTGGTAATGCATCTTCTCATACTGATCAAATACTATCAATTATTATACTTTGCAAATATTTCTTTAATGGCTACCAAAACTACATCTATAGTCAGAACTTCTCAGAACATATTGTTATGTCATATAAATAAAAAATTGCAAATTCAAGAAAAAAAATCATTTCTAGGTAAATTTATTCAAAACAGACCCTAAGAGTCCTTAAAATATTAATACTGTTTTAAAAAGAGTTTGCATATGTATGTGTGTGTCCCTTTTTGAGTATTTATGTGTGTGTCTGTGTTTGTGTGGGTTTGGGGGGTTTGAGTGATATGTATCTAGCTTAGTTTTTTTGTATGTTTGTATATGTCTTTTTGTCTGTGAATATTTGAATGTATTGTTTTATGATTGCATGTCTCTGTGTTTGAATAGTGTATAAATATTTGTTTGATATACATGTATATATATGTATTTTGTCTGTGTATTTCTGTATGATAGTGTGAGAAAGACATGTATATGTGATGTGTGTCTTGTTGATAGTGTGAGTGCACTTATACATGCTAGACCTCATAAATAGTGGCCATAGAAAATCTTTCAGGACTTGGATCTTTCTACCATGGGTTTCCATGAACAAGCTTGTACATCAATGTGCTTTGATATAATGTGTCACTCATGATCTCCTCATTAGTACATATGAATAGCATTCACCTAAACTCAGTGCAAATATACTTTCATGTTCAATTTCCTTCCAAACATAGAAGTACTAAGTCAGGATTACTATTGAAGTTAGGTGAACTTCATGAGTAGAGTGACTTTAGTGCTTAAAAATATTTTATATGAAGCAAATGTGGCTATAATTACTCAAGTTCACTATATTTATTGGTCTGTAGAGTTATTAATACCATTTTAAAACATGTCTAGTGCTTAACATTAGATAGATGCTTTTGGCATAGAACAAAATTAGCAACTTATGATACATAAATATTAAAATATCACCCATTAGCATATACAAGTGAAGAATAAGCCTTAAACTAAACTCAGAAAATGCAACTGCTTTTGCCTCATAAATGCTGGGAATAAAGATACGTACAAATATCAAGCAAAGAAAAGTTGGTATCACCTCAGATAATACAGATTAAAGATGGTTCTTTGATTTCAAATTCTGTAAAAATTTCACATAGGTATACTCAACTCTGAGTTTTTGTTAACTATAAACATAGCTGGTTTAACTTCCAAGAATGGCCATCAAATCCAACATGAACAAAGAAAGAATAATTTCTTACATGAATTAGAAAAGTAAAGTTTGGGCTTTATTTCTAGAACAATGATATTTTTATAAGCAAAAGAAGCATGTGAATCCTACTTAGGAAGTCTGGAAATGTTTATACAGTATATTTTCTATTTCTAAGCAATCTACATTAGGAAATCATTTCTGAACATTATCATAATGTAAAAGAAGACACATTTATGGGTATTCTTACTCAAAGTTATACAGAAAAATATATAAATTATAAAATTAATAGAAATAAATTTGGTGCATATTTATTCTAAACTAAAATGACTTAGTTGAAAATCAGGTAAATGGGGGCTGGAGAGATGGCTCAGAGGTTAAGAGCACTGACTGTTCTTCCAGAGGACCTGAGTTCAATTCCCAGCAAAACCACATGGTGGCTCACAACCATCTATGATGAGGTCTGGTGCCCTCTTCTGTAAAACTGTATGCATAATAAATAAATAAATCTTTAAAAAAAAAAGAAAATCAGGTAAATTACACAGTGATAAAGATTGCTTTGGAGTCTGTATAAATTGATGTTCAACCTAAAATTAACTGTTCTGAAGTTAGAATTTTCAAAGATACAATGATAGATAACACAAATACAGAAATTTTTTCACAACAGATTTTTTAACAGCAATATTATTGTGCTCACAGAACAGTTATGAAGAGCCCTATTACTCTTAGAATAAAGGTGCCTTAGCCTTTAAGCAGGCTAATTCAGAGAAAGTGCATTTATGCTTTCATGGAAGGCCAGAAAGACTTTAACTAGCCCTGACTTGTGGTCTAAGGGCTGTAAGAATTTCATTATATCCTTTTCCTAAGTTAAAAGTAAATAGTCAATTGTTTCTCTATATGTGTTTGTGTACAATAAATATAGAGCCTAGAAAAAGACAGGAGATAACTGGTACTGGCATTACAACAAATGGGAATGTGCATTCTGGGAATGAAAACGGAGTTCTCTACAAAAGCATGCAGTCCCCTTAATTGCTGAAACATCTGTGTAGCCCTTCTTTTAGTTAAAATTTATTTAAATAAATTGAAAATTATAATTATATAATTTTTATTTTTATCTCTTTATTCCATTTCATCCCAAATCCCTATCAACTTCTACCATTTTAAATATATATCTGATATACATAAATACAATCTGATGTTCTGATGTGTTCACACTTGATAGTGTAATTGGCTGACCACATTATAATGAATAAACAACATCCCATCCTGAGGCCTATTCATTTAAATAAAAGATAATTTCACTTTGGAATCACCATCACATGTCAGGTGTTGACAAGCATGCTTTGAATAGGAAACATAATCAAGAACAGAAAATATAGAGTGGAAATTATGTTACCTGGTAACAGCAAAGAATATTCTGTCAGAGCATTTCATTTCCATTCCTAGTACATATAGAAGCTCACTAATAAATTTAATCCTAGGATTAGTAGGATTAGTAGCACAGACTCCATGTCCTGGTTCCTTGGTCACCATAATAAGAGGAGACTTGGAACATCAACATTATATTTCCAGAGGCAGAAAGATGACATTAAAGTTTAAAGCCTGTGCTATATAATCAACACACCCACACCCACACCCACACACTCAGAGAGAGAGAGAGAGAGAGAGAGAGAGAGAGAGAGAGAGAGAGAGAGAGAGAGAAACTGAATAACATAAATAGAAACTTTAGAGAATTAGGACAATAAAATACCTTTTAATGTTATTTCAATAGTCTGCCCATAGAACTGTGTTCACACATAAGTGTAGCTAAGTATATGAGCACATGCCATTAAGTCCTATCATTAAACTAAACAGTTGACAGAGCCAACAACTTTTTATGTAAGCTGAGATTTTGTTCATGAGCTGGGTGTTATCACAACCAAAATTCATTAAAAAAACATTAACAGCATCAATCTCTCATAAAATTGACATGATACACAAGAGATCAGGCCCCAGCAGGGTCTGAAGGCACAATGAAGCTACATGAAAAAGTTGTCCAAAAGCCCATTATGGTTTCTAATTCTGTTAAATGCCTTCTTCTGCCAATACCTCATGTGGTATTTCCCATTATTGGTTGGCTAATGAAAAAAATACTAGGTAAGCCAGTACTATTACTTTGACATACAAGCCTGGCCTCTTAGGCAGCATAGATATGATAATTACCTATGTCCTTGGGAAACCAGTACTTTGGACATGAATAGAGATCTAGTTTAAGATTAGGAAGCACATTCACAATGCCGCATCTCTTTTATGCTCTTGAATGGAGTACTTGACCTGCTGAGTGAAGCCTCAGGGAACCAGTATAGCCTTTCCAGGAACTATAGTACTGCATACTACCAATGGAATCAATTACTGCTTTCTTCAAACATTTTAATAAAAAAATCTTTATTTATCACTTGGTGTGATTATTCTTATTATTATAGGATTAGGTAATGGTATGGTGCATCTATCCAAATTGACAGATAAGACAACAGATAGGTAGATAGATAGATAGATAAATAGATAGATAGGCAGGTACATAAACAGACAGATAGATATACAGAGAAGAGGAAGAGTGGAAGAAGAGAAAGAGAGCAGTAGAGGGAGAGTTTCATTACATTAATTCTGTGGATCTAAAAAACATTGACTACTACACTGAGATTTGTAGTCAATTATAATTCTATAGCTTAAAATTCTAATTCTTTATTTAAATTCCAACTACATATCTGAAAGACTTAATGCAAAACCCTCAGTATCACATTATATGCATTTGGTGTAAATAAACTTTGCTAATGTATAAACATAAGGAATATGAGAAAGAGTAAAGAATAATGATCAATGTAATTTCTTATAAAAAATTTAAAAGGGGCTGGAGAGATGACTCAGCAGTTAAGAGCACCC
>PVIH01031156.1:0-11207 GCA_004025045.1 Sigmodon hispidus | reverse complement strand
GGGGGGGATGGGGAGTTGTGGGGAACAGAGAATGACCTGATGTGGTGGGAGGGGGAAGGGACATTGAATAAACATATACAAGGATAGAAAGTGTGACTTCTTTGTTCATAATAATAAAATAAAAGAAAGAAAAATCAGTCAATGTTACTTACCACAGGTTTTATAATCTTTTGTGAGGATCTTAGGCTGTAAGAGTATTGAGTCACTCTAGTAGTTTTTAAAATGAGCCTTATTTCCTTGTTTTGTGTTTGAATCTCAAATGGCATATTTGTACATGAAAATACCATATGATTATTAGACATGGTGATGCAAAAGTCCATTTACCTCAAATTTCTTTAGACACATTTTACTTTATACGGTGTTTTTGATGCTTGTTATGAATCCCATTAATATTTCTAGAACAAGCTCAATGACCTCAAACTAAGATATAGATTTTTAAATAAAGAATTTAAAGTACTGCATTTAATAAACTTGGTAAATTATAGTTCTTCATCAAACATTTAATAATTGTTTTTATTAATAGTCAAAACCATCTTTCTATTTGAACATATTAATTTCATAAGTATTATGACCATCTATACATTTTAGGATTCAATTTTAAAGAAAACACAAAGAATTCAGTTACTGTTTCTTTAGCAGGGAAAATAATCTCGGATTTGTGAAAAGCTTTTTCTCATAGACTTTGATATACAAATGTAGGTACTTGATTCCTTGCAATTATCTGTTTGTTTCCTTAGTTTTCATCAATAGATAAATAAGCAGGAAACCCATGCTTCCACATATCATGATGCACTATAACAAACTAAAAAATATAATACTTGAAGATAAACTGATAGTTCAGTTGGCCAAGTGGTTGCTTAGTATGAGCATGATTTTAAATAATATCATGTAAAATTTTAGCATTGTGAAATGTATTCAGAACCTGAGAGCACAGTGCTCACAGCCCAGCAATTCTACCCCAACTAAACGTCCAAATATTGGAAACAATGAAGAAAACACCCTGATGTCTGCTTTTGACTTCCCCATATGGGCAAACACATCCTCAAATGCATGTGCACACACCTACACCCACTCCTCAAATATAGTATTTATTTGATTATTTTAGTGCTTTTCTGAACTTAAATTATATTTAAATCATGAGCTTATTGTAGTTTTTATTTACTATGTATAGATGGGAAGAAAATATTATCCTAATTTATTGTTTTGGAAAGCTCTGAGACCTAAATAAATGATGAAATAAAACCATGAACTATAGCACAGGATATTGTGTTTTGAACCATACCACTATTATTGGTGTTCTGGCATCCATAAAAGCAACATTATTAGTGGTGTTTTACATAGATAATCCAGATCCTTTCACATCTTCCTGATACAAATCTATTCTATCTTCAGTGTTCATACATACAACCAAATGTCCATTTTCCAACAAATATTGTTACATTTTTCAGCCATTACAGAAAGGAACCAGGTATGAAAATGCTACTGCTCTGTGAAAGTTCTGTTTAAATCATAGATAGTTTTCTCCTTATGTTACTACTTTGTACTGGACAGATATCATAAAGGTGTGGCTTACTTTGTCAAAATGCTTTTCGGAGTCAGGCATTATCATACCATTTCTGTCACTGAGTCCTTTAATTTACTGTATTTCTCTGTTTACTTGTGTATGTTGAACCATCCTTGTATCCCAGGAATAAGGTTAATTTCATCGCAATAAAAAAATTAATCCTGTATATAATATATTACAAATAATTATTTCTACAATAACCATTAAAAAAAAAGAAAATGCTACTGCTCTTGTCTGAAAACTGCAGTGCTGGAGAGACAGCTGGAGGGTCTTTAGGATGGCTATAAGAGATCTTCAGAACAATGAACAAACTATGAGTTGATGTTGTGGGTGTTGGAAAGTACTGAATGAAAAGCAACCCGGAAAAGGTGAAGAACATAAGTGGACTTACAAGTGTAGTGACAATTTCCATGACTCTATGCTGCAGTACAGAGACTCCATGAGATGCATTAAAGCTTCTGTATATCCCTGTCTTTGCTATTAAATATATACTGTTTATCTTTCTTCAAGAGAATCCCTACACTTTTTATTTTCATGGGGAGGTTACCATTAACACTGAAAAGAAAAATAGTTTTTTCTTGTACAGAGAAAAAAAATATTCTTTGGTTGTTTTATTTCTTCCTGCAACCAAAAATAAAGAGTCATAATCTTTCATTGTGGTGAAATGACACATAATATGTAGCTTTCCTGAGGACTTATTATATAATCAAAAACTGTAACCTATGCATTGCAGAGAGGGTTTCTGAAAATGCATGATATTAATTTGGAGTTATTGTTCTTTTCAAGTATTATGAAGCAGAGGACAGGATCATTGTATTTGGGCAAAAGTAAGTCAAAATAGTGTATTTTCATTTTTTAAAAAAGAGTCAACTAGAAACAAACACTGAGGAAAAATATTTTTACTCCAAATTTTTTTGTGCTTTCTATTACTAACTTTATAGCATTTCTCATCTTTAGTACATATTTATATATGACTAATTTATTCTGTTATAGATAAATTACATATTGAATATATTATAGCTGAGAATTTTAAAATATTTTCTCAGAAATTCCTCAGAAAAAGGATCAATTATTTTTCAAAGTGAATATCAGATGTCTCTGAATTACACAGTACTGTCTCATGATATCCTTACAGAAACCGGGGAGAAGTACACTTTCTGCTCAAGTTTATCAGATGGAGGTGGAAAAACTGGTATTATCCAGAAGACTTGGCAAAGAACTAGTCTGTGTTCACCTTACTCTAATTGTAGATAAGGCACACTTTCTCCTCTTAATTTTCAGAATCTATAACATCTTACTGCTATCATGTCTTATTTCATCACCTCAGAAGTAAAATATTTGAGACTTATGATAAAGTTTAAATTGTGGGACGGTTCTTTGTCTTCCCACTCTATTTTTTTCAACAAACATGATGTTTATATAAAGCTTTTGCCAACTTCAAAGACTGTTTTCCTCTCAATACTTGAGTTTCACTTGATTTATTTTCTTTATAACAGTAAATATTTAAAAAGTGTTGGGTTATATTTCTCTATATTGTTCATAGGTTTTTAGAATCATACAGATTTAATACTGGACATGTATTAAAATATATTTAATTAACCTGTGATACTGACAGTCAGAACTTAGAAAGCAAAAGCTTTCACTTACCAGCAGGAAGGCTTGAGAAGTTAACACCCTTATCTATCCGTGGCCTTTTAAAGCAGAGTTTTCATAGAATACTAGATAACACAGATTTAGTTTTGCATCCCAGGGGGAATTTTTTTAACACATATTGCTTTAATGTATCAATATTCTAAAATAAATTAGTCCCTAAAGTTATTATTATTTTACAGATGAGACACTTGAACGATATTGTTAGTTCTAGTTTGAGTTCTATTTAGCCTACAAGAATATCAAGGTAACTCTCATTTCACCTGAGAATTAGATGGAAACCAAGGTGTCAGGTTAGAAGTTTCAGACAAAATAATAACAAATACAAGTGGATGAGGAAGAGGATAGTTGAAAACAGGAAAAAAATAGTTTTATTAGTGAAAGTAAAATTAGATAATGAAAGAATATTCCTGCTTCCACCAGTGCCTAAAGCTAGTACTCAGGATGTTAGTAGATAAGTCTTTGAGCTTCTATAATATATGTGCTAGTTTTCTCTTTTTCTTTATTTTTCTTTAATTTTTATGCAATGCACAATTGACAATGATTTTCTCTCTATTAACTCCTTCCAACGTCCTACCCAGCCAACTTTATACTCTATTTCAACATCAACAAAACCAAAATTAGTCGAATCAACAATAGAAAACTATATAGATGTCCAATAACATTAAAATTGCCCCCAAACCTCAAAAACCCTTATAAATATAAAGTGTGTGTGTGTGTGTGTGTGTGTGTGTGTGTGTGTGTGTGTGTGTTCACTAACTATTTCTGGGATGGAGAGAGTGTTTGATATATATATATATATATATATATATATATATATATATATGTATCATGAAAATTTTTTAGAGTTAACTAATTATTAGAGTTAAGTATTTATTAGATTTAATTAATTATCTGTCAGTTGGTATCAATTACATATAGTTTCTTGATAAGAAGTGGGAACAAGTCTGCTTTCTTCATCTGTACCTGAGCCTAAAGCCCTGGATTGAGGAAGTTTAGATTTGATTCTTTATGTTTCATGTATTTTAGAGAAAAAATAATTTTTTATTATTATGAATAAAGTCACATTTTTCTATCCTTGTATATCCTTATTCAAGGTCCCTTCCCCCTCCTACCCCCTCCAGTCACTCTCTCTTCTCCACATCTCCCCATCCCCTCCCCAGCATGGGCCGGAGGTCCCAAGGTTCCAATATTGCTCAGTTCGGGATCCACTCCTGGCAGATCCAGTTCCCTCAACCCAACATCAAGACTGAGTCAGGTGTTCCTCTAGAGGGAGTGGGAACCAAGGTGCCACTCCCAGGTGTTTCAGATACAAAGCTGTTCAGTGGTTGTGGTTTGCAGCTTGGATATGCTTTGCTTTTTGCTTTTTTGTTTAGAGTCCACTAATGAGTAAGTACATCCCCTGCTAATCTTTCTGGGTTTGAGACACCTCGCTCAGGAGGATATTCTCCAAATCCATCCATTTGCCTGCAAATTTTAGGATATCATTTTTTCTTACTGCTGAGTAGTACTCCATTGTGTAGATGTACCACAGTTTGTTAATCCATTCCTCAGTTGAGGGGCATCTAGGTTGTTTCCAGGTTCTTGCTATTATGAATAATGCTGCTATGAATAGTTGAGTTAATGCCTTTGGAGTGCAAATATGCATCTTTCAGGTATACACCCACACACAATATTGCTGTATCCTTGGGGAGATTGATTCCCAGTTTTCTGAGAAACCAACATTTTGCATTCCAAAGTGGCTGAACAAGCATACACACCCACCAACAATGGAGGAGTGTTACCCTTGCTCTGTATCCTCTCCAGCATTGCCTATCATCTGTGTTTTTTATCTAAGCCATTCTGACAGGTATAATGTTTTTGGATAGGTAGGATCAACATAGTAAAAATGGCAATGTTACCAAAAGCAATCTACACATTCAGTGCAATTCCCATTAAAATCGCAACTCAAATTTTTACAGATCTAGAAATAATCAAATTTATTTGTAATAACAGGATAGCTAGGATTGCCAAACAATTTCATTTGGAATAACAGGATAGCTAGGATTGCCAAACATTTTGGAAGGGTAAGGGACCTTGAATAAGGATATACAAGGTTAGAAAGTGTGACTTCCTTGTTCATAATAATAATAATAATTAAAAAGGGGAAAAAAAAGAACCTCCGGAGGTATCACAATCCCTGACTTCAAATTATACTATAGAGCTACAGTAATAAAAACAACCTGATACTGGCATAAAAACAAACTTATGCATCAATGGAATCAAATTGAACACCCCGACATTCACCCACACATCTATGAACGCCTGATGTTTGACAAATAGGTCCAAAATATTCAATGGATAAAAAGATAGTATCTTCAACAAATGGTGCTGTCATAACTAGATGGTAGTGTGTAGAAAAATGCAAATATATCCAAAAATATCACCTTGCACAAATCTCAAATCCAAGTGGATCAAAGACGTAAACCAAGCCACACTGAACTTGATACAAAAGAAAGCGGGAAATACCCTCCAATGTTATGGCACAGGTGACTATTTTGTAATTATAACACGAGTAGCACAGACACTAAGAACAACAATCAGTAAGTGGGACCTCCTGAAACTGAGAAGCTTCTGTAAAGCCAAGGATTCAGTTAATAAGACAAAACAACAGCCTACAGAATGGGAAAAGACCTTCACCAATCCTACAAGTGACAAAGGACTGATCTCTAAAATATATAGAGAATTCAAGAAACTAGAGCAATAAAACCCTAAATAACCCAATTTAAAAAATAGGATTCAGAACTAAAAAGGGAATTCACAGCAGAAGAATTACAAAAGGTTGAAAGGCAGTTGAAATGTACTCAACATATTTAGCTATCAGAGAAATGCAAATCAAAACACCCTTACAATATCAATTTTCAAAAAACAATAAAAAAGTTCACTTTTAAAATCATCATGAAACTGGGTAAAGTCTCTGAAAAAGACAGTAATAAAATAAGTTACCCAACAATGATCTTCTAGTTTTTACTAATATTTAAAAAGTTTCCCAAAGGAGCACAAGAATTTTGTGTTGAAAAATCATGAAAAAAATCATGCTTAGATAATATAAATGTTGGAAATTCCTCATTATTGAGTATGATCTTCTACATGATGCAGTGTACATAACAATATTCATAAGGAAATTTTATTAATTTCAATAGTAAAGACATTTATTGTTTTCCTATACAGTATTTAAACATTTTTGTAGCTAGGTTAACACTGTTTAATGATGGTGATAATGTGATTTGATAGAACTGTCTCAGTGAATCCTGATTTTTCATATTTAACAACATATCTATTTCAGTTTGAATAAATAAAATTTTTTATGTTTGTCTTCTGTATTACATTATTACACTTCGATTATTTCAAAACAGTTCACCCATTATTCTATCAGCAATAATTTGATTACTATGAATAATATGTAAACATTATAAAATATATTTCTTTATAATGCATCTCATTAGCTGCTATATATGGCAATATATTATATATTCCTTATATAGTCAAGGATTGTTTGTCAATGGGCCACCAAGAAAAAGAGTTGATATATATGTAGACCAACTTGGTAACTTGGGTACTATGAAGAAATGATTAACTTGTTAATTTCTCTATTATATTTTTGTTGTTCTAAACAGGTGAATAGATGAGTTTAAATTTCATAACAATCTTGAGTTTATATTTTCACATCTATATTTAAATGTCAGTGTGCCCAAGTATTATGTTACTTAATTTAAAACATTTATTTAATAATTTCTTATAATTCTAAAAAAATGCATTAATTACAAGCCTACCAGAAGCAAAACAATGAAACTTTTAAAGCACTGTGTGATATATTTTTTTCCTAAAATGTCACCTGGGAACATAAAATAGATAAACAGATGAACCTCACTAACTGTTTCTTTAATAGACCTTAGCCCCTCTAAAGTCAAACTCTGCATACAATTTTTTTAAATGTAAGAGAATTTTTAAAATGTGAAATTAAGGAAAGCCTAATTAAATAATTATTTTCACTGTATATCAAAATTATAAAATCACTATTCTGAAGGTAATCAAAGATGAGTTGGCATACTCATGTTACTTCTCAGTGTTATTATTTATTTGGTCTGTAAACTATGTGGAGGTGAGGTCCATGAAGATGCATTTTCAAATCAGTCACAGAAAGAGAAACTTTAGAATGTGAGATTCTGCTTCAGGCATATGCTGCAGGGAGGGGACACAGTATTCCCAGAGGTGCCTGGCCCACTGTGGTCAGTACTTCCTTACCACATGGTCTTGTCTCTTGGTCTCCAAGGCTGATGCAATGCTTTAATTGTTTGCAATGCTTGTTGCCAAAACCATTTCTATACTAACAGGCCTGTTGTTTATCAACTCCCCAGTGATGGATTCTAGCAGTCAATAGTTTTTGGCAAGAAGCTTTATAGTTGGGCTACTAAAAAAGATTCTTACAAACAGAGCTCAATTCCCCAAACATAATGGAAAATTTTCTGTGCTCATTATGTTGACAACCTTGTGTGATGTTTTGGTCTCCAGCGTCCTGCCTGGTCAAGAACTGTCATTAATGTAGTTTACTTCTTTTCTTTCTCCCCATCTGTGAATCTATGCCTACCCTGTTTTTGCAATAACTGCTTTCTAAGATGGCTGTTTTCTTCTTTTGTATTCAGAGTGTGACACATCTCTCTAACTCAAAACCTATGTGTTTCTAGGAAGTTTCTGTATTTATATTCAAAACACCTAAAACATTCTTTTTGTACACATTTTTTTTTAAGTTTGAGGTCTTCTAGATTTCTTGTAAAGAAAGTTGCCCTAAAGTTTAGCCTCATCCAATTGTCTTTCTCAACTTTACCATTTGACAGGTTGAAATTGAAATGCCTACATAATTGTCATTTCTTATACCTATGGACTTCAACAATAGAATTGCACATGTTACTACCATTTCAAGGTTTTACAATAGTACTATTACCACTGTTTATATAGATTTGATTTATTGTCAATCAATCTATAAATATGCATTCTCCAGTATTTATGAACAACCTGCATGTGACTTGAATATAGGTCTTATTTTTACATTTTCTTAATGTGACTGAATGTAAAACATTAACCAGATTGATATTCTAATAATAATCGTAAATAATAATTATAAAAATAAACAAGTTGTTTCCAATATTTAACCCCAATCAAGACGAACACAATTGTACCTGACATCAAATTAGACCAGGATCAAACATGTACAGGGTCACCTGCAAACAGAAATTGTACAACCTTTCTTTTCTTCAAGAAAGAGTGACCTGAGGGGGTGGGAGGGGGAAGGGACCTTTTGAATAAGGATATATACGGATAGAAAATGTGACTTTATTCATAAAAAGAAGGCAATTAAACTAAAACAAAAATGCCATGGTGAAGATAAATAAAAGAATATTTTATGCTCCTTTTACATTCTAGTTAATAAAATGACCTAATGAGACAAGGACAATATTGTGATAGTGGTCTGTGTTAAGATTTGGATCAGGGGTGTCTGCTAGAATGCCTAGGCTAATGATTGATCATCAGCTTATGAGACTAATAGGGAATGACAGAACTTTCAGATGGTAAGTTTTATGTTCTGGAAGGAATTTGGTTCATACAATTGAAGTATTAAGTAATTACTGGGTTTCTCTATCTCCTCATAATCTAACAATTAGTAAACCCTGTTTATTAATGCTTTCAATATAATTTAACATTATGCTATATGACCAAAGCAACAATCCAAGCAAACATGAAGTGAAACCTATAAAAATATGAATCAATGTAAACACATCCTTGGTTTGAGTTGATAATAAGTTGTACTTGAACTTTGTAAATATGTAACATATGTACTTACCCATATACATGCATGTGCAGACACATGCAATCTATTAAGGGATATAAAATTTATACTATATTAGTTGAAGAGAGCTGTGTGCGGCCACACCTTAAAGATGGTGCTGGCTTCCAGCCTCCACCTCCCAGTTGGTGAGGTTCCTCAGTGGTAAACAACTCCATATATGGTTAAGGCTAAAGATGTGGCTTGCTTCCACGTACTTGGACCTATTGGCGGTGCCCATGTGGCTCACTAGGAATGGCTGCCCAGAGGGTATTTAGCTACGAGTGGGTTTTCCCCTGGGGTCAGAAGTCAGAAGTCAGAAGTCAGAAGTCAGAAGATTGTTAAAGGTTCCTGAATAAAACTGCTGAAAGAAGAGCCTGGCGTTGCGTCTTCCTTGCTGGTGAGGTTGCACACAACAAATAGTGGCAGCCTGTACGGGAAACGTGTTTTCACTGTGTGGTCAACGAAGGCTCAGAACTTTCCGTGGTCAGGGGGTGCACCAGTAAGTCCTCAGGTAAATTGGGGATCTGCGACAAGAGTGGGGAGTAAGTCCTCAGGTAAATTGGGGATCCATGACAAGAGCAGGGAGTAATTTGCTCTTCTCTGTAGACAAAGAGAGAGCGGGATAAGACTCATTGACAAGTGGGTTCAAAGTGAAAGTAAAAGGTTCAAAGCAGAAAATAGAATTTTTACCATGGGCGCTTCTTCTTCCCACCCAATTATTTTGGCTCTTAAGGAGCTGCTTCACTCAAAGGATTTGGAACTAGAGAAAAGTACCCTAGAAAGATTCCTGGAGGAGTGTGATGTTGTTGCTCCATGGTTTGCCGTTTCTGGGAGCCTCACGATGTCCTCTTGGGAAAAGTTAGGAAGAGATTTGAACTTTGCCTGTGAGCAAGGGACCCTCAGGGCTGGAGTGAGACCCATCTGGAAAATGATTCAAAGTTGTCTTGAGGATAAATGCTGCAGTGAGACAGTGGAGAATGGGCAGGCGGCCTTGGAACAGTTACAGGAGGATAGGTCAGAGAAAGCGAGCAGCGAGAAAGGATTAAGAAAGAGAAGGGGATTGTACCCTGATCTTGCTGACTTAGAATCCCTAGAGCCTACAAACTCGGAGGAGGAGGTGCAGTCACTCGTGGAAATTATGAAAGAAATCAAAATAAAAGAGAAGGGAAAACAAAAGAAAAAGGAAGCCCTGAGCAATGAGACATCCTGCTCTTCCCTGGCGTGTAAAACGAGTCCTTCGGCCCCTCCACAATACGTGGATAGTGGGGGAGGGGATAATTCTGGACGTTCCTTCAATCCAGAGATATGGAAGGCAGTGAGGTCAGAACTCACCCTTGCCTACCCAGTATTCCAAGACGCACAAGGGAACCTTTATGAAGAGCCTTTAGATTTTAAGGTGATAAAGTCCCTGGCTGAATCAGTCAGAACCTATGAAATAACAGCCTCATTTACTGAGGCTCAAGTGGAGGCTTTGAATAGGCACTGCATGATACCCAGTGACTGGAGCGGCCTTCCTTGAGCGTGCCTGAGCCCTGGTCAGTACCTAGACTGGAAGGCTTTCTTAATTGAGTTTGCAGTCGAGGAAGCCGTGGCCAATCAATTTGCAGGCAATCCTGCATGGGACAGAGATATGTTGCTTGGCCAGAGCTGATTTGTCAGTCAGCAAACGGGCTATCCTGTCCAAGTTTATGAACAAATTAACAAGATTGATATTAAAGCATGGAAGGCCCTGCCAAACAAAGGGAAAGTAAGCAGTAATCTCATCAAGGTATTAATCTTTGGGGACCCAGATGCCGCTATGCCCCTGATTAAGCAGCTCATCTACCAGCAATGCACCAAGGAGTGCCGAGCTGCCATTACCTCTTATAAAAATAGATGTTTGGACACTGCTTCCGGTTCCGCCACCGGGACCTGTGCTCTCTGCGGCGTCACAGTGCACTCTGGAGCAGGGGCAGCTGAACTCTGCACCTGGCCACACCCGCAGCTCCTGCTGCTCAGGGAATCTACTAGGAGCCCTACTGCGACCCTGAACTGAGTGAACTGAGCAAACTAACTGCAGGGGTCTCTGAGGGGCGGATTCGAACCCTGACCAGAGGTGAGGAGGGCTCGGCGGGCCTCAGCGCCTGTATC
>PVIH01031155.1:0-11209 GCA_004025045.1 Sigmodon hispidus | reverse complement strand
AAAAAAAAAAAAAAAAAAAAAAAAAAAAAAAAAAAAAAAGATCTTTTATCCCTATTTTATGTTGCTATTGTGAAGGCATAGATTTACTATTATAAAACTTTATCTTAGGGAAAGACCATTTAGTACCTGAGGGCAGGGCTCAGGTCTAAGAAGAATCTAGGAAAAATCTCAGAAATCCACCTGACAGCCAGTAGATTAAAAACTTGGGTTTTCACAAGCTTAACCAATAGTTTCCAAGAATTTTTCTACCATATTCCCCTTTACCTAGTCCTGAAATGACAAGAGGTCTAACACCTCACTTAGTATTTTTTTTTTCTTTAAAAACCCTCATACCTCCAAGCTCGGGATCGAATTCCTTCAGCTGTATTGGAACAAAGGGTTTTGGCCCAGGTTTGCTTGAATGTTGTATGACCCTTGTTTTCATTGAAATCCAGCTCCATGGTCTTTGGGGGTCCCTCAACACGAGACAACAGCTATATTTTTATTTTAATAATTTATAACTTAATTCTTTTCTGAATTGAATATCAAAGTAACTTAGAATTAGTATAACAGAGATTCTATATACTATGTATTATATAAATGTATACTTAATCTGTTTATATAATATTTAGCATAAGATAAAAGCAGAAACTATTTTTCAAGATAAAACAAATAAAAATATGTATTTTAAGGTGAATGTTTTTCCTTTTTGGTTTATTTGTGTTTGTTTGATTGTTTTGTCCTGGAATTCTCTTAGTAAACTAGGCTCACCTAGAACTCATTGAGGTTCACCTGACTCTGCCTCCCAAGTGCTAGGATTAAAGGCATGAGCTACTGTTGCCCTGTCCGAGATGAACTCGTTAGTCAAATGGTTATCACATCACTTGCAGCCCTGTCAAGAGCAAACTGTTTCAATCAGTGAAGCTTTAGATATAAGTACTGCTTTACCATTCATAAATAATAGAGCTGATAATGTGATTGTGGAAGCTTTTCCACCATGTATTAGTGGGAAATAGTGCTGTTATTTCAAATAGTCCATGTTTCATGTATTTATATTTGCCTTTAATATCTGTCACATTTTAAAACATTGAAAAATACAAACAAATAAGTTTTGCATTATAAGAGTTTATTTTAAAAAATGAGAAAGAGAAAAAAAACCTTGAGAAATGAAGCCAGACATCTTGATGCTAGCCTGTTCGGTAGAGCAGATTTTAGGACAGGCATGGTTATGCAGAGAAATTATATCACAAAGAAACAAAGCAAAATAGGACATACAAAAAAAAAAAAAAGGAGAACAGAGTGTTAGTTTTGCGTGCGAAAGCAGATATACACTATCAAGGCCACACAGGAGAGTTTATTTAAGAGAGAGTTTTCAGTGGGGTGCAGAAGCAGAGGAGCAGGACAGAAGTCAGGGGACAGAGAGAGGGCCGAACATGTGCACAGTCTCTTTTAAGAGGAGGGGCTTGTACAGATATGCGTCATTAGTCTAGGGAGGTGCTTCAGAACGCAGTGCCCCAGGGTTTATGCAGCCATGCCCAGGTGCGAGTCTCTGAACAAAGTGCATCCCACCTGAGCAGAGTTGGCTCAGCTAAGTGGAATGCCAGAAATCCTTACACAGAGTATAAGTGATATTTAAATAATTAGTTTAACATTAAGCAAAACAAACAAATCAATGGCAAAACTAGGTGCTCTGTGCTGGAAAAGTAATATTTAGTTCTAAAGAATCTATCTGGGTTTTTAATACTCCAAGGGGATCTTAACAGGCAAAGTTTACCCTTTTCAGTTTCCCCTGAGAATGTTTATCTGCGTGTATTAATTATTTTTCACTGTGGTCAAAGATCTATAGAAAAGTCACCACTAACAACTAAAGGATAGAGTCAATACTAATCTGTATTAAAATTTCCTCTGCCCATGCCTTTAATAAAAAACTTAAATTTAGCCTCAGGCAGATTTTTAGGACAATGACAAAAACCAACTACATTCTTTGTCAAAACATCTCAAGAATGGCCTTAAGCCCACACATTAGTATCCTTCCTCTGTAAAATTTTTGAATTGATCTGTCATATTGCTCTCAGCACCATTTACAGTTAAGAGATTGTCTGGAGACTCAGAAGAGAATTTAAAATTTGGACTTTTAAGAATATTGAGACTGTAATAGACCATTGGAACTTTTTAAGTTGAACTTAATGCTTTGTTTTTTTTTTTTTTGTTTTTTTTTTTTTTTTTTTTTTTTTTTTTTTTTTTTTTTTTTTTTTTTTTTTTTTTTTTTTTTTTTTTTTTTTTTTTTTTTTTTTTTTTGTTTTTTTTTTTTTTCTATATACAGTTACAAGTCTATGGGATCCAGAAAGTACAATTTGGTGATTGAGATAGAATGAACCCATATACTTGGCTTATATATATGAATGTTTAGTCCCCAGAGAGGTGCAAAATTTGGTAGGATTAAAAGAATTAAGATGTGTGTCTTTGTTGGGAGAAATGTGTCACTGGGGGGTCAGCTTCGAAGTTTCAAAAGCTCATGCCAAGTACAGTGGCTTTTTCTCTCTTTGTAGAACAGGCTGTATCTCTCAGTTACTTCTCTAGAAGTACACCTGCCTACCGTCATGCTCCCCTCCATGATAATAATGTACTAAGCATCTGAAAATGTAAGCAAGCCCCAATTAAATACTTTCATAATACTGCCTTGGTTATGGCATGTTTTCACAGCACTAGAACAGTGCCTAAGCCATCTATCAACATTCTGTAAGTGAAATGAACAGTTAAAGGTGATCTAACACACTAGATCAATTTTGACAGCAATATAATTAGTAATATAATACTCAGGGTAGAACAGAATTTGCGTCATTTGTTGTTTAAATAAAAGAATTCAGGGATACGTTTTTCAAAGTGATAGATCGATTATGAGGGACCACTGAATAATGTCTGTCAGATTTTCGCGATTACTTCATCTTCTTATTCCCTTATTATACTCAACATCTCAATTTCCTGTTCATCTTAGATATGTTAATATCTGGTAAAGGAAGATGATCAGTGGGTAGAGTACTTGCCTTCAAATCTGATAAACTTAACATGGAATTCCTAGAATCTACATGTCAGAAAGAGAACTGATACTCACAGACTGTTCTCTGACAATCCCCTACATTGACCAAATAGCCAAAAAGGAATATGTTAATATATTTCAGTTAATAATTGGTAGATTCAAGGATTATTCTTTTAGATAATCTTTGTTTCCAAAAGCCTTGATATATATGATCTGATGCTTTTATTTCCTCAAATCCCTATTGTAACTACTTTAATTTCTTCTGTAAATTAATCTGGTTTTGGTGATAATGTTGTATAAAGAGTAATTCATCACAACATATAAAAATAACTCAAATTTTATCAAATTATGTTGTTACAGTTACTGTGGGAAATCCTACTTCTGTAAGAAAGTTTTATCTTAAAACAACTTTTAAACTATTTGTTGCTTGCTCAATTGCTTTATGAGGAGCAGCCTGAAATGTATTCTGTTTAATTGGTCCCCTGGGAAACATTTACTATTTCCAACATGATCTACACAGGAAACCTCCCCAGATACATCTCACTAAGACAAAATGTATCCTTGAAGATTACAGATTTGGAGTGAAATATAACTGATCTGTTCTATGAAAATAGCTCATTATTTATAGATGGATGGCTTTATTACAATATCCTTCAACTTCCGACTTACGGCCTCTTAAAATATACCGCTTTTCAATTAACAGCCATGATAAAATAATGTATTCACATTTGCCACTTTACATATTATAAGATATTTTTATGAAATATCTAACCTTTTATGTAACATCCAAATCAAATATAGAAAATACATTACATCCAAATAAAAATAAATAATATGCAATAGAAAATAAACTTTTAAAAATATTTATGCTTTTCAAAACTGTAATGAGGGTGGAAATCACAATTTCAGAAACCTATTATGCATCTAAATTTAGTTCTCTTATAGTAAGGTTGATTTCATATATATATATATATATGTGTGTGTGTGTATGTGTATATACATATATATATGACTGAATTTTTGTCTTTTTAGTAGTCACTTTATTTGTGATTACTTATGTGTGTATGAGTCTATTTGTGCATCTCTGCATCTGACTGAACATATGTGTGAAGACTTGGAAGAAGATATTGGATCTCCTGGAGCTACAGTTACAGGTAGTCATGAGCAACCCAACTTGGGAGATGAGAAAGAACTCAGGTCATCTGCAAAAGCAGTAAGTACTTTTAATTTCTTAGCTATTTCTTAGAGCCCTAATTTAAAAATTTTAAAGTAAGCATTTCTTAGCTGATGAGTGATGTTTCCAGCTCCTAGCATCCAAGTTTCAACCTAGTTATATCCCTTACACTTGCAAAACTACTTAGCTTTGAAACTTACTTGGTTTGGGGCAAGTCAATAAATCTCTTCCCCCCACAATTTCCTCCATTATAAAGTGATGATATTTGCAACAACCACAGAGGATTTTTGTGACAAGTATTGGAATTAATTTCTGAATTATATACAAAACTGGTTTGTGCAGCATGAACAACACATACATGATGTAAACTGATCATCAAAAGTCAGTAATTACTTCCTCCTGTTTTCCAGTGAGGGAAATACATTTAGACCACAGGTTAGTAGGCAAGAATGCCTTCTGACATAAAGCCAAACATTTAAACTTCATTGGAAGCTACTGTTTGATTTATTTAAGTGACTGTTTACTCATTTTATTATTGTGGCTAAAATTTATATCATGCAGAAAAATAATGAAAAAAATGAGAGTACTTCAAAATGAATATAGACTTGTTCATATTGACTTTGTTTATATTTTGCTTTGTTTTTCTGGTTTTTGAGACAAGGTTTTTCTGAGTAGCTTTGGAGCTTATACTGGAACTTGCTCTGTAAAGCAGATTTGCCTCAAACTCAGGGATCTGACTGCATCTAAGCATTGGTATTTAAGGCTGTACCATCATTTCCTGTCTAGACTTGTTTTCTTCTCTTAACATTTTGATGATACCTAAACATCTCCTCCTTTTAGACCAATTTTCTCTTTAACATATGTGCTGCTGATGCTGGTTCTCCATTTCTATTTCTCTATGCCCAGTCAATGCCTGGTTATTGACACATGCATAATGAACTCACAAATTTTACATTTTTATTCTAAATCATTTGCTTAGTTTACCTTATTATAAGAAAAGTGATTTTGCTTATATATATTAAAAACCAATAAATATTTTTTTACTTAATTTAATGAAACCAACTGTCTGGTGAGAAACTGAGTATCATGGGCAAGGAAAGGGTATGGACTGAAACATATGTGGGCACAGCTAAAATCTGACTCCTTTCAGTTCAGGTAGCTTCTTATTCTCATGTGTGGCTGACTACTATCTACTTCAGAAAGGTATTGCTACTGTTCATGATATCTGTGATGAGCTTCTCAGAAGAACTGGTAGTCTAAGTTAATAAAATTAAAGTCTAAGTGACATTTTATTATCCCAATATGCCTATATGAATTCTACATTTTCTATAAAACTATATTCATGCAAACTATTTTTCACTTATGAGTTTTCATCTACCATTTTTATTTTAAATAATCTTCCATTTTCACAAACAGGAAAAAGACTACAAAGGAATATGAGTTGCTAGTATACTCAAATACAGGTAAATGAATGTTTAGCTAGGCCTTCCTAATACATCTGTAAAGATGCTTCATTCTATGGGTAGGTATGTGATTTTATAAAATAACTTAGTGTTTGTGTAGTTGGTGTTTTATTTTTTATCCTTGATTGCACTTGAAATTTGGAGGAATTAGTAAAACTATTCTCCTTATTTTACTAAACAAAGCTCTTATTTGTCCTTAAAGCTTAAAACAAGACTAAAAATCAGAAAGGTATGCACATGCTGTTGTACAGGACAGGCACACTTAGATTTCTTCTGAAATTACCTATTTCCATTTTACAGCATCTTTGTGTGTCATGCTTCTGGTTATGTGTTACACAGAGGCTCACTTTTTATTTTCCATCCCAAACTCTTATCATGTTTTCTTTAAAATATTTCCTTTAAAATGGGACAACAGTAGAGTCCATTGTGCCATCTCCCTCATGGCTTGTGTGATTTCATCAGTGAAGTAGACCTATGGGAACCTGGAGTTGGGAGAGTAATGAGAGATAGTCATATCTCCTAAAATATGTAGTATTTGTGAATTTTGACTTTCCTACCAATGTTATATTGTTAAGTAGTATTAATAAGACACTGTTAAAATGCCTGGAACATCTAACAGTATTAGTTTCATTAATGCTCACTTCATTTTATATGTAAAACATAATGACATTCTAAATCAATTAGAAAAAAATGATTCACATGAAATATTTCTTAAGATCCATTTAAAAAAATATTTCACTAAATCTCTTAAAATGATATAACTGTTTAAATGTTTTAGTTCTAGCTTTTGCTATATTTAATAAGATGCATTTGAAAGTTAGAGCAGAGGGAGACAGAAATTACTTTGGAATATTTACATGGAATATTTCAAGAATAAAAATCTACATTTGGGGCAACTGAATTGTAGATTAATTGTGGAATATATGTAAAAGCTTGGGTTTGATTCTCAGAACATAGTTATACACATAAGCCTGTATTTCGTTTTCTGTGTAGGATTGAGGATAATGTCATATAAGAAATTTGCCCCGGAAAAATCAATGTAAATCACCTGTTCCATTTCTAACATCCTATAATAGAAATTCCAACAATATGTTATTGTTTCCTTTTAACTTTGAAGCTTGTGTGTAAGAACACACTACCATAGTAACATCAAAATATATAAGCACATGTAGGTATGAGCCTTGCAGTCTGAGTTTCAGCCTACATTTGTTGTTGAAGTCCAGAAATCAGTTTGTTGTTTGTGTTTATTATTTGTGTTCTGAAATTAATTATTTGTGTGCTTATCAATGCACAAAGTTTTAGTTCAATGGAAGGCTGTATCAAACATCTAGATACTGCTGACCTTCATTGTAAGAAATTTGAAGACAAAAATAATTTGCTAGATGTTGGGAGTTCAGGATGAGAAATGAGAAGTCAATAGCATTAATCAGACAGTTGGACCGTGCCAGGCTAGAGCTACAGTCTAGAGTCTTGGTAACCTTTTCCTCTGTGTTATGCTTCACCATCCCAAGTGGTTTTTGATGCTATTTGTTGTTGTTCCAGAAAATAGTCAGAAATAAAGATATTGCAAGATCTGTTTAGGACCTTATCCCAGAGCCTGGTCTTTAGTAGAAAGACTATTAACATGACTTGACTAGTAAACACATCTGTCTTTTCATTGTCTCTAACCAAACCTGTATTTCCCTCGGAGCTGTTATTTCTTGGAATTCAAATATCTCTTCTCCTGTTAGTAATATCATCACTTGATTTTGAAGTATACTCTAGTCTATTATTTCCTTTTTAAACTTTATTATGTCTACAAAGATCCTATCTACAAATAAATTGATATTCATGAATTCTGGTTACATTAACATTAGGAAAAGAAATATTTAACCTAGTTCACAATCAATGACTTTTTTTTTTCCTGTAATGTTCATACAGTTACTGTTTTATAGTGTTTCAGTCCATAGACTCTACATTCCACCACTGCCATTTAAAACCAACCATATAAAACAAGCTGCCCTTCTGTACAGCAGCACACTTGTCTTTCACTAACTTCCCATTTAAACTGGAATGTCCAGTGTATTGTGCATGAAGAAATCATGACTTCTAATCTGCAAGAAACTTGCTATTTAATTTCTATTTCAGACATTTATTTTTAAAAAAAGTAAAAAAGTCAAGTTGATTCCTTCAAACATCAAGAGCTTGCAATGTGAAGTAGGTTTTGTCTCTTTGATTTCTGTTATGTAAGGCAAACTTTCATCCATCATTACAGTAGCTTCTGCTAATGCCAAGTTCTGTATTACAAAGAGGTGTTTTTCCACAAGTACTGTTCATAGTTTTAGTGTTTGAAGTCAACTGATTTCCTAGCTAATGTACACACCCTTACTTTGACTTCTTGCTTTCATTTTCCATCATATGACCAAAAGATTTTCTTAAGCATATTTCATCTATAAATACAAATAGTGTTTTTGTGGTAAAATAAAATTCATTTTATTTCTGATTGTGTCTTTGTATCTATGTCAACATTATCAACACCTAACTCTAGAAAAATTTGACAACTTTTTAAAGTGAATGCTGTTGTAACACATTTTTCACTGGCTCAGTTTTCTAAGTATCTGTTATTCATTCACAAAATACTTTTTTGAAAACTGTAAAGACTCAAAACACACAATTGACATATCTTCATTGGTATGAAAGTGCAATCTTTCTGGTTAGCCTGGTTTGCTCAGATCAAACTTGCCCTCCCTAGGCCTGTGGCACTGCCTTAGCCCACAATACCTTCTTCACTGTAATTTTTACCCATCATGTTGAATACATGACTTAACATCATGGTGCTTCCTAACCCACATCTTAAGAGTATCACTAAAAAAGGAGATAGGGGAAGTCAATGCAGGTTCTTACCTGCAAAGGTTGTTACTCTGGGTTTTAGATACAGTTCAATAATAGAACCTTTACCTCTGGCATCATTGCCACACTCTAGGTTTATTTCTCATTGCCACAGAAAACAGAGATAGATGAGGAGAAAAAGGAATTTTTTTGAGACAGGGTTTCTCTGTTTAATAGTCTTGGCTGTCCTGGAAATCCGGTTGTAGACCAGGCTAGTCTTGAACTCACTGAGATCTGCCTGCCTCTGCCTCCCAAGTGCTAGGATTAAAGGTGTGTGCCACCACAGCCTGAATCCTTTAGGCCTTGAACTCACAGAGATCCAAATAGATCTCTGTCTCCAGAGAGGTGGGATTAAAGGCATGGGTGACCACTGTCTGCCCTTCAGAGAACAGTCTTCACTGGAAAGTTTTCTTCTTCCAAGAGGTATGTGAGTACGGCCTGAGAGTTAAACTCCTGGTTGTTAGGCTTCACAGAATGTTAAGCCTCAGAGCCCTTTCTCATGTGCCAGCTTCTAATTTTGGGGATGGCTATTAATAGAGCAACCCTAAACCACTTATTTTGTCAACTTTATGACATGTGATCTTTTCCTTAACTTTGAAGCTTTTAATTTTTTTTATTGAAATATCGTTTTTCTCCAATAATCTCTCAATTATGGTTTCCTCTTCCTCTATTCTTCCCAGTTCCTCTTCACCTTGCCTCCCATCTGGATCCACCCCTTTCTGTCTATCATTAAAAAACAAACAGGCAGCTACATGGTAAAAACAACCCACTGTTCTAGGAAATTTAGAACAAAAAGTAGCTGAAATGACTTTATTTGAGTTGCAGTTACTATTCCTTTTCAAGGTCTATAAATATTAATGTTGTAAGAAATTCATGTTTTTTAAATGATGAATACAACACTTCAGAAAAGAACAGACTGTATCCTACATGGTACACATAGAGGCAACTATGTATTAATTAAGATAAAGTAAAACTTAAAAACAAAACAAAAACAAAAGACTTCCAAGGGATAATAATAATAATAATAATAGTAATAGTAATAGTAAGATGAAACAAATACTATCAGTTTAGGGATGGACAAGACAAAGAGAAGGAGAAAGCTCAAGAGAAGGCATAAGAATCAGAGAGCCACTCTCCTTGACACACTCAGAGCTCCCATCAAAACATTAAACTAGCAGTCACAATATCTACACAAAGGCCCTGGCTCTGAATTGTGCCCCAGGATGAGCTCATATGAACTTTGAGAATGCTGACTTGGAACATCTTGTTTTCTTGGTGTCCTCCATCCCTTCTGACTCTTACACTGTTTCTGCTTCCTCTTCCTCAAAGTTCCTTGAGCTCTGAAGGGAGAGATCTCACAGAGACATCCCATTTAGGTCTGAATGTTCCAATGTCTCTCACTCTCTGCATAATGTCTAGCTGTGGGTATTTGTTCTCATCTGCTATAAAAGGAAGCTTCTCTAATGATGATTGAGCAGGGCACTGATCTATGAGTATAGCAGAATGTTGTTATGAGTCGTTTCATTGCTATGGCTTTTCATTTGTTTGTTTGTCTATTGAATAGTAGAATTTGGTTTTACGTTATGTCCCTGTGCTATCTAGTCTCTGTTGTTCTGTGTACACCTGGCATCTAGGAAGTTGCACAAAGATGTTTTGGTGTGACTTCTATTGTGTTGAAAGACACTGGGTGGTGTTTTCTTGTTGGGAAATTATATGATTATTCTAAGAAATCTCTTATATATTTGTAAATATTGCTGTCATATTTTCTTTATGTCTCCACTTGGAATATCATACAACTAAGCAATCTATTGTTAGTTTTCTGCTTATTTTTAAAATTTTTCATTTCTTTTTCCTTTCCTTTTTTGTTTCTCTCTTTTCTTCCTTCCTTCCTCACTTTTCCCCTTTCTTTTCCTCCCTTCTTTTTTCCTTCTTTCATTTCCTTCATTCCATTATCCTTCCTTCCATCCTTTCTTCTGTTCTTTCATTCTTAGTGCTGGGCATTAAACAGAATAGTTACACACTTCACCACTAATTACATCTCCTGTCTTGGTTTACGTATTGTAAATTTCTCTTATTCTATTTATTTGTTAAATGTTGAATATTGCTTCCTTTGTAGGTTTGTTTTCCATCACTCTATCTACTTTTTGTGGTTATATGTTTTATCTGTCTAACTATGTTACAGGGTCACAGAAGATTTTCTTTATTATTGTTAAAATTATCATTATTTTCCTCTGCCTCTTTTCTTGCAGCCTTTGCGTCAAGCAGAAGAGTCTTTCCTTAGTAGAAGATCTGTGCATAAAACTCAAATTTCCCAAATACTGGTGGGCAATGTCCTTGGATAGTGTTTTCAAAAACATAAAAGTATTGTTTACAGAGCTCTTTTGTTTTTTGTTTTTTTTTTTTACTCATGTGAGTTATTTTATTTTATTTTTTTTTCTTTTTTTTCTTCCTTCTTTATTTTGTATTTATCAAAAAAAAACACAGTAAAAAATTTAAAATGTGGAAGAGTTAACAATAACTATACAGAGGATAAGAATGATAGGCATGGCTTATCAAGGGAAGAAATACAAATAAGATTGCTACACCTATATTTTCTTTGTGTTCATCTTTCCCTCTGAATTTTTTTTTTCATCCCTGTATATCCTTATTCAAGGTCTCTTCCCCCTCCTAACACATCTGGTCATTTTT
>PVIH01031154.1:0-11208 GCA_004025045.1 Sigmodon hispidus | reverse complement strand
GGGACATCTAGGTTGTTTCCAGGTTCTTGCTATTACAAATAATGCTGCTATGAACATAGTTGAGCTAATACCTTTGGAGTGTGAATGTGCCTCTTTAGGGTATACACCCAGAAGTGGTATTGCTGGGTCCTTGGGGAGATTGATTCTCAATTTTCTGAGAAACCGCCATATTGCATTTCAAAGTGGCTGAACAAGCTTACAACAAGAAATACTTAAGAGAAACATCCATGGATCCCTCTGGGAAAGGAAACTAGGACAGATCTCCTCAATAAATTGAATCATATGAGAAAGAGATCAAGAATAGATAGAAAGAAATCATGAGAGAAGTAGATGGTTGAGTGGGAAAGCAACACAGAAGGAGAACAAAACAAATATCTTGATAGATGGAGATGTTGTGGGGTTAGAGAATAACCTGGTGCTAGGGAAATATCCAAGAACTCACAAGATGTCCCTGACTCAGACTCCAAGCAATAGCAATGAGGGTGCCTAAATAGGACTTACCCTATAACCAAATAAATGACCACCCTAATTGTCATTATATAACCTTCACCCAACAACTGAGAGAGGCAGAAGCAAAGAATGATAGCAAAGCACCAATTTGAGCCTCTATTGCAACTGAAGAGAGAGAGAAGAGAGAATATTAGAGGAAAGGGATCAAGATCATGAGGAGAAGACCAACAGATAGAGCTGACCCCTGGTATTGGGAGCTCACCAACACTGAAATGACAGCAGAGGAACATTCATGGAAAGAAACTAAACCTTCAGAATGTAGGTGACATTTGGGTAGCATAAGCAGTTTGTGAAGCCCCTTGCAGTAAACCAGAATTTATTTATGGTGCATGGACTGATGTCTCAGAGCCCATTTCCTGCAGAAGAACACCTTACTCACCATTGACAGTAGGAGGAGGGACTGGGACCTACCTCCAGATATTCCAAAACAAACTGACTTATCATGGGATTCCTTGTTCTCCCTAAGGAATGGATGTGGATGTGGTGAGTAGGAGGCTGAGGGAGGACTGTGAGGAGGGGAGAGATGGGAATGGTGGTATGAGAAAAATAAAGATAAAAAGATAAGAGAGATAGAGAAACAAATCATAGCCACTTCTCACCTAGCCAACCCTTTAGGCTGAAGGGGGTAGATCTTGTCTCCATGAATTCAGACTGAAGGGGAACTGAAGGCAATGACAAGGCAAAAATGGAAGGACCAAAACTTATCTCCTCCAAACTTAAATTTCTTTTGCTGACCAGCAATATCATCGCCTGTTTAAACTTTCCTACTTCTGGGATTAAAGGCCTGTGTGCTTTCCAAGTACTTGGAACACAGGCATGGGATCCCAAGTTCTAGGATTAAAGCCATTTGATACCATTCCCTGACCTCTATAACTAACTCTGTGGTTGGCTCTGTCCTCTGACCCTTGGGCAATCTGTATTTGATTCACAATATATTATCACAAACAACAATCATTTAAAAAAACAAAAAGTGGAGAATTAATAAAAAATGCCAAAGAATAATAAAAGGTATTTACATTGGTCTGACATATTTCTTCCTATAAAAATTTAGAGCATCCTATTGCAAACATGCTTTAAACAGGTGAGTTGATATAATTATGGATAAATTGGATTCTTCCATTTGTTTCTGTATTGCAGCTACTTCAATACAGTAGTTATTCCAAAGACAAATATCTCACAGAGCACAGAAAACAAGATATTATAATGATGTATATAAGATATACTAACTAGCAAAATAAATTATAATTACCTTTCTAAGGGGATTTAATATCAAAATGTCTTCAAAAATCCATATTTTGACAGCAGTAGATTAGTACACATCTTTCTTAGATCTTATTAGAGATGTTTCTGTGGTGTCACAGGTGGAATGTTCAGTCAGATATCATACATGCTAAGCCTAAGGGATGATTGTAAAACCATGTAAGAACCAGATGAAGAGAAGAACCAGATCAGAACAATGTCTTTTGGACATGACAGGATTATTGTATTTTTGAATTCAGAGCAGCTATGCTTGCTTCCTAAGACTTGTACAAGATCAAACCATGCACTATTCAAACATAGAGATGGGTAGAGGTCATGGCTTCTGGAAGAAGAAGAGTCAGGTTTTTAAGAGTGTAGTCCCTGATTGGTTGACCATTCAACAGTTTGTGGCATACACTAGAGATATATAGGTTACACAAATTGAACTCTCTGCAAAAAGATAAAAAGAGGTGATGAATTTTTAAAAGGATAGCAAAGTTACTCTTCTTCCAGCTGGTCAACCAGGACAATTAGAAATAAAGCACAAAATGTGCCTTCCAAACCAATCACAGTTCCAGATGCACATAAGCAAGCAGGATATCTCCATGTAAGCCTGACTATCACCACCCCTTATCTGACAATCTACATAATAAACCTCAATCCATTCTTGAACTCTATGCATTCCCCCAACCTCAGCTGCTTCCAAAGACACAGCTCTGAGAAAGTGATATACTTAATATTTAGTAAAATAAACCTGAAACATCAGAGAACAAGCTAGTGTAAACATTCTAATATCTAACAAGATAGACTTCAAACTAAAAAAAAATAAAGATCAGGAAGGTTACTACTTATTCATGTCAAGAAAGACCCACCAAGACAAAATTTCAATCCTGAATACCTACGCTCCTAACACAAGGGCACCTACATAAGTAAAGGAAACACTGCTAAAGCTTAAACTTCATATCAACCCTGACACATGAATAGTAGGTGAAATCAATACCCCACTTTCACCTTTAGAAAGGTGAAACAGACAGAAAGTCAAGAGAGAAATAAGGGTCATAGCAGAAGTTATGACCAAAATGGCCTTAGTAGATGTCTACAGAAACCTCCACCCAAACAAAAAGGAATATACATATTTCTCAGCACCTCGTGGAACTTTCTCTAAAATTGACCACATACTAAGTCATAAAGCAAATATCAACAGGTACAAAAAATGGGTATAACTCCTTGTACCATATCAGATCACTATGGTCTAAAGTTATATTTCTACACATCTGGAATCACAGAAAGCCTACCAACTCATGGAAACTAAACATCACTCAACTGAAGCATTTTTGGGTCAAGAAAGAAATTAGGGAATAAATCAAAGTCTTTTAAGAATTTAATGAAAATGCATCTAAGACATACCCAAAATTATGGGACATGATAAAAGCAGTCTTGAGGAAAATTCAAAGCACTACACTCCTATATGAAAAATATAGAGAAATCCTATAAAGGAGATCTAACAGCTCAGCTGAAAGCCCTAGAACAATTAAAAGCAAACCCACCTAGAAGGAATAGATGGCAGGAAATAATCAAACATGGAGCTAATATCAACACAATTGAAACAAAAAACCAATACAAATAATCAATGAATCAAAGAGTTGGTTATTGGAGAAAGTCAACAAGATAGTCAAACCCTTATCCAAACTAGCCAAAAAGCAGAAAGAGAGTATTCAAATTCATAAAATCAGAAATGAAATCGGGGAACACCTGATCTTTGACAAAGAGGCCCAAAATATTCAATGGGGAAAAGATAGTATATTTAACAAATGGTGTTGGCATAGCTGGATGGAACTGTGTAGAAAAATGCAAATAGATCTGAGGCTGTCACCCTGCACAAAACTCAAATCCAAGTGGATCAAAAACCTCAACATAAACCCAGCCACTTTAAACTTGATAGAAAAGAAAGTGGGAAATACACTTCTAGGAATTGGCACAGGTGACCACTTCCTTAATATAACACCAGTGGCACAGACAGTAAGACCAACAATTAACAAGTTGGATCTCCTGAAGCTAAGAAGCATCTGTAAGGCCAAGGACGCTGTCAATAGGAGAAAACAACAGCCTACAGAATGGGAAAAGATTTTCACCAACCCTACAAGTGATAGAGGACTGATCTCTAAGATATATAAAGAACTCAAGAATCTAGAGCCCAAAACTTTGAATAACCCAATCAAAAAATGGGGCTCAGATCTAAAAAGGGAATTCCCATCAGAAGAATTATGAATGGCTGAAGGGCACCTAAAAAAGTTCTCATCATCTTTAGCCATCAGAGAAATGCAAATCAAAACAACTTTTTGATACCACCTGACACCTGTTAGATTGGCTATGATAAAACACACAGAGGACAGCCTATGCTGGAGAGGATGTGGATCAAGGGGAATACTCCTCCATTGTTGGTGGGAGTGTAAGCTTGTTCAGCCACTTTGGAACGCAGTATGACAGTTTCTTAGAAAACTGAGAATCAATCTCCCCAAGGACCCAGCAATACCATTTCTGGGTGTATACCCTAAAGATGCACAGTCATACTTCAAAGGTATTAGCTCAACTATGTTCATAGCAGCATTTTTTGTAATAGCAAGAACCTGGAAACAACTTAGATGTCCCTCAACTGAAGAATGGATTAACAAACTATGGTAAATCTACACAATGGAGTACTACTCAGCAGTAAGAAAAAAAAATGATATCATCAAATGGATGGACTTGGAGAACATCCTCCTGAGTGAGGTATCACAAACTCAGAAAGATAAGCAGGAGATGTACTCACTCATTAGTGGTCTCTAAACAAACAAACAAGAAAAAAGCAAAGCATGCCCAAGCTGCAAACCACAACCACTGAACAGCTTGGGATCAGAAACACCCTGGACTAATACCTTGGATCCCACTCTCCTTAGAGGAACACCTGACACACTCTTGAGGGGGGCAGGAAGCTGGATCTGTCAGGAGTGGGGACTGAACTAAGCAATATTGAGTCAGTTTGACATTGGAACTGTCTGCTGTCTGCCTAGGGAGGGGATGGGGAGTTGTGGAGAAGAAAGAATGACCTGATGTGGCAGGAGGGGGAAGGGACTTTGAATAAGGATATTCAAGGTTAGAAAGTGTGACTTCTTTTAAAAAATAATAAATTAAAAAAAGAAAAGAAATGAAAGGGGTGACATCACAACAGACCCCCAGAAAATCAAGAGAATTAACAGGTCATACTTTGAAAATATAAACTAGACAAAAATGGAAAACTAAGAGGAAATGGACAGCTTTCTGGACAGGTACCATTTACCAAAATTAAATCAAGATCAGATTAAAGACCTAAACAGTCATATAACACCAAAGGAAATTGAAGCTTTTATTAAAAGTCTCCCAAATAAAAAAGCCCACGCCCAGATGGTTGCAGTGCAGAGTTCTATGAGACATTCAAAGAAGAGCTTATACCAATACTCCTCAAACTGTTCCATATAGTAGAAAATGAAGGAATATAGCCAAACTCTTCTCATGAGGTCACAATAACCCTGATACTCAAGCCACTCAAAACACAACAAAGAAAGAGAATAAAAGACTAAATTCCCTCATCAACATTGATGCTAAATTTCTCAACAAAATTCTAGCAAACTGTATCCAACAACATATCAAAAAAAAGTTATTCACAGTAATCAAGTAGGCATCATCCCCAAAATGCAGGGATGGTTCAAAATACATAAAACTGTAAATGTCATCCATCATATAAACAAACTGAAGGAAAAAAAAAAACACATGATCATCTCCTTACATGATGAAAACAACTTTGACAAAACCTAAAACTCCTTTAAGATAAAAGTCCAGAAGAAATGAGGAATATAGAGAAAATATGTAAATAAAATAAAAGCCAATAGCCAACAGCAAACTAAATGGAGAGAAATTCAAAGCAATCCCCAAAAAATCAGGGACTATACAAGGCTGTCCCCCTCCCCTTATCTATTCAACATAGTTTTCAAAGTTTTAGCTAACGCAATAGGACTACAAAATGAGATTAAAAGGATACAAATTAGGAAAGTAATTGAACTATCTCTATTTGCAGATGACATGATTGCATACATAGGTGACCAACAAAATTATACCAGGGAATTTCTACAGCTGAAAAACACCTTCACCAATGTAGCAGGCTACAAGATTAACTCAAAGAAGTCACCAGCCCTCCTATACACTAAACATAAAAGGGATGAAAAAGAAATAAGTAAAACATCACCTTTTATAATAGCTGCAAATATCTATAAATACCTCAGTGTAATGATAATCAATTATGTATCAGAATTGTTTGACAAAAATTTAAATCTCTGAAGAAAGAAATTCAAGAGGATATAAGAAAATGGGAAGATCTCCCATGTCCCTGAATAAGTAGAATCAACATCTTGAAAATGGCAATCTTACCAAAAGCAATCTACAGATTCAATGCAAATTCCATTAAAACCCCAACACATTTTTTTACAGCTGTTCAAAGAACAATACTCAATTTTATTTGGAATAACAGGAAAGCCAGGATTTCCAAAACAATTTTGCTCAACAAAAGAACCTCAGGAGTCATCACCACCCAGACTTCAAATTATATTATAGATCTACAGCTTGGTACTGGCATAAAAGAGACTTGTGGATCAATTGTATCGAATTGAAGACCCTGACATTCACCCACACAACAATGAACACCTGATTTTAGACAAAGAGTCCAAAAATATTTAATGGAAGATAGTATCTTCAAAAAATGGTGCTGGCATAACTAGATAGTAGTATTTAGAAAAATGCAAATGTCCAAGGCTAGTATCCTGCAAAAACTCAAATCAAAGTATTTCAAAGACTTCAACATAAATTCAACTACATTGAACTTGCTAGAAAAGAAAGTACCTAATACTCTCCAACACATTGGCACAGGTGACCAATTTTTAAATATGACACCAGTAGCACAGACACTAAGAAAGACAATCAATAAGTGGGATCTCCTGAAACTGAAAAGCTTCTTAAGGACAAAGACATATTCAATAAGACATAACAATAGCCTACAGAATGGTGAAAGCTTTTTGCCAACACTTCAAGTGACAGAGAATTGATCTCTAAAATATATAGAGAACTCAAGACGCTAGAGACCAAAACTCTTAATAACCCAATTAAAATATGGGGCTCAGAACTAAAAAGGAAATTCTCAGCAGAAGAATTAAAAATGGCTGAAAGGCATAAGAAAAAGTGTTCATCATCTTTAGTCATCAAAAAAAATGCAAATCAAAACAACTTGGAGTTATCACCTTACACCTTTCAAAATGGCTAAGATTAAAAACACAAATGATAGCCTATGTTGGAGAGAGTACAGAGCTAGGGGAGCACTCATCCATTGTTGGTGGGAATGTACACTTGTTCAATATTGTGTTGGCCATTTCTCAGAAAACAGGCAATCAATCTCCCCAAGGATCCAGCAATACCAGTTTTAGGTATATAACCTAAAGATGCACATTTGTACCTCCAAATCATTAGCTCAACTACGTTCATGGCAGCATTATTTGTAATAGCAAGGACCAACCTAGATGCCTCTCAACTGAAGAAAGGATTACCATGCTGTGGTACATCTACACAATGGAATACTACTCATCAGTAAGAAAAAAAATGATATTTTAACATTTGTAAGTAAGTGGATAAATATGGACAATATCCTTCTGAGAAAGATATCACAATCCCAGAAAAGAAGCAGGGGGTGTACTCACTCATTATTGGGCTTTTAAAAAGTATACAGGATGTTGAAGGCTAGAACATAGGAAAATGACACAGAACCCCAGTTGGCCTCTGGCAGGAGTGTGGGTGAGGAAAGACTGGTTTTCTTCAATGATCTAGCCACAGGGAGTGAAATTATGCTCCAGTAAGTAAATGAGCAGCATGAACTTGCATTTTTGTAAATGGGGAGATCATAAGAGTGGGTATGAATCTCACAGGCCTGATAACTGTGTTTGATGGGGTACATGATATAAAGTAATAAATATATAAATAAACAAAGAAAATTATAGAAACATTAAAAGAGGATATTAAAAATTCCCTTAAAGGAACAGAAAAAAAATACAAAGGAAAACATAGAAGAGATGAACAAATCCTTGAAGGAAAAAAGAAAACCAACAACAAAAACAAAAACCCAACAAATGAAAGAAAGATTCCAAGAACTAAAAATTGAAATAGAATCAATAATAAAGGTACAATATGAGGCAAAGGTGGAAATAGAAAATCTAAATAGAAGAACTGAAATTAAAGGTACAAACATAACCAACAGAATCCAATAAATGGAATCTCAGAAGTAGAAGACTCAATAGTGGAAATAAATATATCAGTCAAAGAAAATACTAAAACCGGGGCTGGAGAGATGGCTCAGAGGTTAAGAGCACTGACTGTTCTTCCAGAGGTCCTGAGTTCAATTCCCAGCAAAACCACATGGTGGCTCACAACCATCTATGATGAGGTCTGGCACCCTCTTCTGTAAAACTGTATGCATAATAAATAAATAAATCAAAAAAAATTAAAAAGAAAAAGAAAATACTAAAACCAAAAAAGCCATAACATGAACTGTTCAGGAAATGTGGGACACCATGAAAAGATCTAACATGAACATAATAGGAATAGAAGAAGGAGAATACCAGCTTAAAGGCACAGATAATGTATTCAACAAAATCATAGAAGAAAACTTTCCCAACTTAAAGAAGGAAATGGCTATGAAGATACAAGAAGCTTATAGAACAGGAAAGAGATTAGAACCCCCCCCACATACACACACACAAAACAAGTCTGCTTGCCACAAAATAATCAAGCCACAAAATATACACAACAAAGAAAAATGTTAACAGATGCAAAAGAAAAGGGAAGCTTACTTATAAAAGCAGACCCATCAGAATAACACCAGACTATTCAAGAGAAACAATGAAATCAAGAAGGTCATGGACAGAAGTTATACTGACACTAAAAGAGCATGGCTGACAATCCAGACTACTTTACTTTGTGAAATTAGCAATCACCATAGATGGAGTAAGCAAGATATTTCACAAAAAAATTCGATTTTAATAATACCTACCCACAAAACTGGCCCTACAGAAAGCACAAGAGAGAAAACTGCAACATAAGGATCCCAGATGCACCCATGAAACTACAATCAATAATCCCACAGAAGAAAAGTGCAAAGAAAGGAAATGCAGACAAGCTACCACCAAAAATATGAGGAAATAACAATCTGTGGTCATTAATATCTCTTAAGATCAATGGACTGAACTTATCTGTAGAGACACACTCTAACATTATGGATACAAAAACAGAAGCCATCCTTCTGCTGCATACAAGAAATGCACTTCAACCTTAAAGACAGAGAGCATCTTGGTGTAAAGCGTTGGGTAAAGATTATCCAATCAAATGGCCTAAAGAAATCATCTGGTGCTGTCATGATAATTTCTAATAATGTAGACTTCAAACTAAAAATAATTCAAAAGAGACCAGGACAGACATTATTTATTCATCTTGTGAAAAACTGATCAAGATGAGATCTCAACCCTGAATATTTATGCTCCTAATATAAGGGCACCTATCTATGTAAAAGAAACAATACTAAAGCTCAAATTCCACATCAATTCTCACAACCTAATAGTGGGAGACTTCAATACCCCACTTTCACCCTTGGATAGGTCAACCAGACAGAGACTCAACAGAGAAAAAGGGAGTCTAACAGAGGTTATGATGCAAAGGGATTTAATAGATATTTACAGAAGATTCCACCCAAATGCAAAGGAATATACATATTTCTCAGCACCCCATGGAACTTTCTCTAAAATTGATCACACACTAGATCATAAAGCAAATATCATCATGTACAAAAAATCAGTATAACTCCTTGTACCATATCAGATCACCATGGTCTAAAGTTAAAGTTCAACAACATCAAAAATCACAGAAAGCATACCAACTCATGAAAACTAAACATCCCTCAACTGAACCATCTCATTGTCAAGGAAGAAATTAAGAAAGAAATCAAAGATTTCATAGAATTCAATGAAAATGAATCCATGACATACCCCAACTTATAGGATACAATGAGAGCAGTCTTAAGGGGAAAATTCATAGCATTAGGTGCCTACATGAAAAGACTAGAGAAATTCCAAACAAGAGAACTATCAGCACAGCAGAGGGCCTTAGAACAATTAGAAACAAACTCACCTAGAAGGAATAGACAGGAGGAAATAATCAAACCTAGAGCAGAAATCAACACAATTGAAACAAAAAGAACAATACAAAAAACTTATATATAAGTGACCCACAAAATTCTACCAGGTAATTTCTACATCTGATAAATACCTACAGTAATGTAGCAGGATACAAAATTAACTCAAAGAAGTCAATAGTCCTCTTATACACAAAAGATAAAAGGGCTGAAAAAGAAATAAGGGAAACATCACCTTTTATAATAGCTGCAAATAACATTAAATACCTTGGTGTAACTATAACCAAAGAAGCATTAGATATGTTTGACAAAAATTTTCAATCTCTGAAGAAAGAAATTTAAGAAGATATAAGAAAATGGAAAGATCTCCCATATTTCTGTATAGGTGGAATCAACATAGTGAAAATGGCAATCTTACCAAAAGCAATCTACAAATTCAATGCAATTCCCATTAAAATTCCAACACCTATCACCTTGCACAAAACCCAGAAAGATAAGCAGGGGATGTACTCAGTCATTAGTGGATTTAAAAACAATGTGTCATTGTATGAAAGAGCTCAAGGCTAGAACATAGCAAAACAGCACAGTGCTTCACTTCTGCATTGATGACTTCTGGCACTGCTGTGGTTGTGGAAGGACTCATTTTCTTTAAGGGGCTGGCCACAGGGAGTTTGATTATGCTCCAGTAAGTAAATGGGCAGCAAGAAAGGGCTTTTTTTGTAAATGAGAAGATCATAAGAGTGGGTGTGAAACTGAGAGGACTGATACCTGAGTTTGATGGACCATGAAGTAAAATCTCCAATTAAAAATAATAACATTTTAGGATATTATTTTTCCTTACTGCTGAGTAGTACTCTATTGTGTAGATATACCACAGTTTGTTAATCCATTCTTCAGTTGAGGGACATCTAGGCTGTTTCCAGGTTCCTGCTATTACAAATAATGCTGCTATGAACATAGTTGAGCTAATGCCTTTGGAGTGTGACTGTGCATCTTTAGGGTATACACCCAGAAGTGGGATTGCTGGGTCTTTTGAGAGATTGATTCTCAATTTTCTGAGAAACCGCCATACTGCATTCCAAAGTGGCTGAACAAGCTTACACTCCCACCTACAATGGAAGAGTGCTCCTCTTGTTCCGCAACCTAGATGTCCGTCAACTGAAGAATGGATTAACAAACTGTGGTATATCTACACAATGTACACAATGGGGTACTACTCAGTA